>JASPKZ010003162.1:0-47590 GCA_030220185.1 Diploptera punctata | reverse complement strand
TAAATGGTAGACTTATTTAACTAACTCATTGGGACTATCGAACCCTCAGGTTCATTGGCCGCGCGCACATAAAATCTCCATACATACCTATCCTGAGCTAATGTTTTTCAATCATTCCCTGTATAACCTACTTCCCTCAAATCGTGGTTAATATTATTCTTCCACCTCATTCTTGGTCTACCAATCGGACGTCTTTCATTCCCCATTCGTGCCACATGTTCTGCATATCGCAGTCTACTAGACTTACCTGTTTTTTTATATCTGGCTTCCTATAAAGACCATGTAAATCACTATAGTCTTCTGCATTTACCTATCTGTTCATCTCTCTTTGGTCCAAAAAAAATTCTAAGAGCTTTATTCTCAAATACTTGTAATCTTTTCTACTCCCTTGAAGTAAGAGTCCATGTTTCGCATCCATATACTATAACTGGCAGAATAACGGTTTTATATATTTACAGTTTAACGTTTTTTGAAAGCAGATGGGACGTCAAGAGTCTCTGTAATGCATAATAGTATGCATTTCCAGAATTGAGCCTATGTTTAATTTCTTTGTGCATCTCATTCCTATTTGTTATTACTGTTCCTAGATATTTGAATTCAGCCACTTCTTCAAAATTTCCCTAATTTTTCATTAGCTGCCCATTTCCATTATATAATGTATTTCTATGCGTGGCCATATATTTAGTTTTATTGATATTTACATCCAGTCCCAATTTATTAGTGTTATTCAATAGTGTGTGCGTGTTGGTCTTTACTATCTTCTGGCTATCGCCTAATAGTACTACATTATTAGCATAAACTAACAGCTTATTAATACCATTGAGTTGTAGGCCGTCTTCATCCTCTACAGATTTGATGGCGTGCTCTAGTAAAAATTAAACTGTAGAGGAGATAATGCATCTCCTTGCATCAACCCATTGTGGATTTCAAAAGTATCCGAAAACTGTTTGCCTACATGCACCCTACTCTTTGTGCCATTTAGACACATTCGTATAAGTCTAACTTTTTAGGAATTCCGAACTTCAGCAGGATACTATATATAACTTCTCCCACTTAATTGAAGGGGGCACACCGTAGCAGAGTGATCAAGACAATTCGCTACAAGCCGGAAGGTCAAGGGTTCACGGTGGGGTCAGGATTTTTAAGCTGAAATAAACCTTCTGGCGGCACTATGGCCCAGACGTTTGTTATGGGGGTAAAGGCGGCCGTCATGAAGGGCTGACAACAGTGCTGACATCAAGTGCCGATTGTCCAGAAAAAGCGGGAGCCTTAACCACTTACTACTTCAAGGACTTCTGAGACCTGTAGTGGGATCATTTTACCTTTTTATCTAATTGAATCTATGCTTTATTGAAGTCCACATATAGTTAATGTACAGTACCATTATATTCCCATATATTTTCTAAAATATGTCTTACACTAAAAATCAGATCTGTTGTAGACCCGTTTCTTCTAAATCCACATTAATGATTTCCTAGAATGCCGTCTACAGGGAGCGGGGTTTCAGTAAGTAAACAGACGCTTCATATTACCTGCCACACGGAGTATGGCTGCTCTACTATACGGAAGGAATGCTGGACAGTTCGAGCAAAAGATAAATCCCGCATTAATAGTTCACAAATGAGATTCCTCCGATCACTAACTGGAGTAACATTAAGGGATAGAATGAAAAGTGATGAGATTAGGATGCAGTGGAATAGTAGGGAAATGGTTGAACAAATACAAAATTATCAGATTAAATGGTTCCAACACGTCCAAGAATGTCAAATTCCCGTTTACCAAAGATGATTTACGACCTTAACCCTAAAGGCAAAAGAGACCTCGGAAGACCCTTCAACCGATGGAAAGATCAGTTTTTGTAGTCGCAGAACGGGCATCACCACCCAATACTGCATTCGGAAGAAGAAGAAGAAGAAGACGGAGTATGTACTGCGCAGGACACGTTCCTCTACAGTAGTGTGTTTCGTAGCGACTGTTTAATTTATTCACTGTTTACAGAGTAGTAAAGAACTGTGCAAATGTACCTAAAGTAAAAAAAGAGTAATACCTCATAATCATCATCATCACAATTAGTATCGTTTGTGGAGAAATCTGGCAAAGAACATTTCCGCACAAATGGCGAAACCTTCAAATGTAAGGTATATCACATAGAGCTCAAAGGAAATTTCAAACATAATGTTAAACAACACTGTAATTCAAGAAAACACAAGGAAAATGTTGCATTATTAGAAAAAGAAAACAAAAGGGAAAATGTAGCTTCAACCTCCGCCGACTCATACTACAGATAATAATTTTTTGAGAATTTGTGTCCTGCATTAATAAGAGCCGATATTCCTTTAATATAAGTACAGAATTCTTGTTTCGTGGCTTTCGTAAACAAATATACTAACAGAAAAATGTCTTCGGAAAAACAATTACGAAAAGCATATCTACCAACAGCCTATAAAAATGCCTAAATAATATAAGAAATGAAGTAGCAGAACAAATATACTAACAGAAAAATGTCTTCGGAAAAACAATTACGAAAAGCATATCTACCAACAGCCTATAAAAATGCCTAAATAATATAAGAAATGAAGTAGCAGATAAAAATATGTATGTGTCTATAGACGAAACAAAAGGTGCCGCTAATAGGTCAATCACGAATATTATTGTAGGTACCCAAACGCCTGATGGTCCAGCTAAAACATTTATCTTAACATCCGAAAAGATGTAGTGGTTAACCACGCTACAATTACTCGCTTGTTTAATGATTCATTGTCCCTCCTGTGGCCTGCCGGTATTAAGAAAGAAAATATTTTGCTATTTGTTACGGATATATGAGAAAACTTGCTACAACAATACAGCAATTATATCCAAAATTAATACATTTAACATGTCTAGCACATGGTCTCCACCGAGTTGCGGAAGACATTAGAGCCTATTTTCCGGATGTTGAAGCATTTATAAAAAAAAAAAGTTAAAGATTTTTCTGAATGCACTATCAATAACGAAAATATTTAAAGAAATGGCACCTGGGATTCCTCTGCCTCCACAGCCAATTGTAACTCGGTGGGGAACATGGCTACAGGCTGCACTATACTATGCCATGTAATACGACAAAATTGTAAGCATACTGTCTTTGACGATACAAGAAAATCTCGCTATACGTGCAGTGAAGCAAATAATTTCATCAGCTCCGTTTAAAGACCTTTCTTATATACTTACCTACTTACTCACTGGCACTATCGAACCCGTAGGTTCATGACCGCGCGGACATAAGCTCTCCATACATCCCTATCCTGAGCTAATGCTTTCCAATCATTTCCTGTATAATCTACTTCCCTCGAATCCACCTCATTCTTGGTCTACCAACTTGGCGTTTCCCTCTGGCTTTTCTACAAGAAGCTTCCATGCACGTCTTTCATTCCACATACGCGCAACATGTCCTGCCTATCGCAGTCTACGAGACTTAACTGTTCTTATTATAACTGGATTCCTATAAAGACCATGTAGTTCATTGTTATGTAGTCTTCTCCATTCACCTGTCTGTTCATCTCTCTTTAGTCCAAAAACCCTTCTAAGTACTATATTCTCAAATACTCGTAATGTTTCTTATGTTCCAAATAATTTCAGTAAGATCCCTATTAGGTTCGTCTTCCGGGCATATAGGCCGTGGTCCAGTCGTTCTTCTACTCGACGTTTCGTCTACTGCTGCGGTAGACATCTTCAGGAGATACTGCGTGCTCTCTGTGAACTCCTCAACAGTCTGCAGCCGACTGTTGAGGAGTTCACAGAGAGCACGCAGTATCTCCTGAAGATGTCTACCGCAGCAGTAGACGAAACGTCGAGTCGCATTTCTTCCTGGCGCTTGGTGAGGAAAGGGGTACCTCAAGGCGGCGTCCTCGCTCCTCTTCTCTTCTCGATTTATATTAATGACGTGACCAAGAAACTACAAAACTGCAAGCATCATCTTTACGCCGACGACCTACAGATTTACACACACTTTAGGCCTGACGAAATTAATGAATATATTGACGAAGTAAACACTGACCTCAGGCATATATCTTTATGGTCCAGACAATATGGGCTGAAACTAAATGTAAACAAAACGCAAGCAATAATTATCGGACATCCAAGGCTATTACACCTCATAAACAATGGCAATATGCCGGCTGTCATATTAGATAATGAACAAATTCCTTATACCGACGTCGTTAAAAACTTGGGATTTTACTTAGATTCTAATTTAAAATGGCAGAGCAAGTAAAACAAACATCTAAAAGGATCTTCTCCATAATGCATTCCCTAAAGCGACTTAAACATTTTCTTCCTACAACTCTTAAAAGAATTTTAATCCAAACTTTAGTGATGCCAAATTTTGACTACTGTGACGTTCTACTAACTGACATAAGTGACGGGTTGTCAGACAAACTGCAGCGTGTCCTAATATGTGTATCAGATTCATATTTAATGTTCGAAAATACGATCACATTTCTCCATTATTCCACGAATTGTCATGGCTACATCTAAAAGAGAGAAGAAAATCGCACTGTCTAATTCTCCTATTTAAGATCCTACATACCTCGATTCCCAATTATTTATCATCCCGTTTCCAGTATCTATCCTCAAACCATAACTTAAACACAAGATCACAACATAGTCTCTTACTTAATATACCGCAACATAGGACATCACATCACTCCATGTCATATACCATCTCCACTTCTCGCAACTGGAATTCCCTACCACAAGAAATAAGGGGCTGCCGGACATTGACATCTTTTAAAAGAAATCTAAATTTATATTTGCTCTAAACTCGACTTCATTATTATCCAGTGTAAGATATATATATATTAATTGGTGTTTTCCCGTATAATGTATCATATTTATATTATTATTATTATTATTATTATTATTATTATTATTATTATTATTATTATTATTACTATTATTATTATCGTATCATTATTGTTATTACCCTATGAAATGTTGTTTGTACATGACATTTACATTGCTACATTTATTGCATCTTTAACTGTTTATAATTAGTACAGTGTATATCTATATTTGTCGAATATTTATTTGTATTTGTGCTGGTTGAGTGGAAGAGAGGGCCTTATGGTCTTAACTCTGCCAGAATAAATAAAGTATTATTATTATTATTATTATTATTATTATTATTAGAAGAACGACTGGACCACGGCCTATATGCCCGGAAGACGAACCTAATAGGGATCAAGACGCCGGCCGTGAAAGCCTACAGTTATACAATTTCAGTAAGATTGCAACTACAATACAAAATTTACAATCATCTAAACTAACAATGCCGGAAGCTCTCGAGAGAATAGAACAAGTTTCAGAAACACTGCGTGAAGTACAAATGGGAACTGTTAAAGAAGGAGTAGCAAATAAACTTAAAAGTGTTTTAAAAGAATATTGGGTTCGCAGAATTGTGCAAAATGAGAGACGTGTTGCTCAGTCAGGAAATCTCAAACAACCTTGATACCGGTACTTTGATTCTTTTATTTGCTCCTATTATGTTGTGCGACGTGGAACGTAGTTTTTCAAAATAGGAAACCTGTCTACGTGCTAATCGCATGATATTTATTTTCCGTGCATTACGGAAGTACACTATTGTACATTGCAATAATTGTAATCATGATGTATAAGACAATATTTCTATACATTAAACCCTTATTCAAAACGAAGTAGTTTTTTGCACACTACAAATAACTAAACATACGATTGTTTGCTTCCTTCTATAATTCCTTATCCTGGTATAACTGTTTTTCAAGCAGGGTGTAATGCCTTCACCGAACATCATTTTGTTTATGCTAAACATTGCGCAGTCACAGTCCTCCCTCCTTATATTCCGTGCATTCTTAACGTTATTACATACTTACTAGAACCCCACTCCCTGGTCATCAATATAGGGAATAAGTCTGCTTATACTATATTTGTGTAGAATTTTGTGAACTGAGATGATTTGTAGTTGTTGCAATCAGTTATATATATATATTCTCATAGATTGGTACAATAATCGATTCTTTCTATTCATCTGGAAGAGCTTATTTTTCCCAAATCATACTAAGCAACCGGCGTATCTTATCCATCAATTTTTCTCCCCCTGATTTTATCAGTTCTGCCGGGATCTCAACTGAACCTGATGCTTTATACATCTTAAATTTTCTATCGCCTTTTCAACCTCTAATGTACTTGGCCCTGCGACTAGCATTTCTGCTGTCTATAAATCATCCTCTTCAATATCCTGCTATGCACGTACATTTAATAGCTGATTAAAGTAACTTTTCTATCTATTTAATATACTCCTGGAATCTGCAATAATATCCCCATTTTTATTCCGAATTTTGTTTGTTCTATCCTGAAACCCTTTCTTCTCTATCCCAATTCCCTGATATAATTCTCTAATGTTTCTATTCTGTGCATTAATTTCCGATTCCGATTGAGGGTCTTTCCACTTTTCAGCGGTTGCCCTTTTACCAGCCGGCTGCTGGCCCTTCACATCCACATGTGTCAATCACAGAGGTAGATGATCAACAGCCAGTGTAGGGGTGACATGTGGTTAGCATGTCGAGTCCCCCAGCCGTTATAGCTGGTTCCTCAACCTGGAGCCGCTACTTATTGTAGCTACCCAATTGCCTCACGATGCTGGGTGGGCACCGGTCCCATACTGGCCGAAATACCATGAGAAAATTTCTTCCCCCATGGAGACTCGAACCAGTGCAAGTCCCGTAGCTCTGCGCCAAGGCTTCCTACCTTAACCGCTCGGCTACGGCGCGGGACGCATTAATTTCAAGATCATTAATCTTCTCTCTCAAATATTATTTTTTTATTTTTTAGTAACCTGGTGGTTTCCCGTCTAATACTACCCAATTGCTCTAAATTTACCTCATTTGGCTCTTTTAACCGTTTCATTTCTGCTAGTTTTATTTTCTTTACAATGTCTACACATTCCTCATCAATAATAATAATTACACTTTGTTTATATAATTACGCACTTTTTCACGAACGAGTGTTGGTCTTATTTTCCACGTCTTGTCCAGATATTTTCACAGATTTATCCAATTTTCTGGGTTTGTCATTAAGTCGTAGCATGGCAATCTATCATTATTTGAACTCGATCTTTCCGGCAATAACAGACGACTCCATTATTTCAAATTGGTACAGTTTCCTGCTATTCGTATTTCGTCTTTGAAGAAATGGCTGAATTAAAATACCTAAATAACTAACTAACAGGCACTATCGAACCCATAGGTTCATGGCTGCGTAGACATGAGCTCTCCACACATCAGTAATCTGACTGAAGTTTTCCATTCATCTCCTGTTTAATATATTTCCCTCAAATCATTGTTAATATTATTTTCAACCCATTCTTGGTCTACCAACTGGGTATTTTCCCTTTGGTTTTCCTACAAGAAGCTTCCATGCCCCTGTTTCATTCCCCATTCGTGTCATATGTCCTGCCCATCGCAGTCTATGAGACTTAACTATTTTTATTATATCTGATTTGCTATAAAGATCATATAGCTCATTGTAATGTAGTGTTCTCCGTTTATCTTTCTTTGGCCCAAAAAAAATGCTAATAACTTATTCTCAAATACTCGAAAACTTTTCTCCTCCATTAAAGCAAGATGCGTATTTCACGTCCATAAATTAATAAATGAATGGAGGAAAACACAACGAGGATATATACCCATCAATAGGAACCTCAAACTCGATGCTATTCTTTTTGCAGACGATTTAGCTCTTCTGGCACTTTCCGAAAATGATTTGCAACGATCAATTTATAATTTACAAAAAATAGCTGCCAAATTTAATATGGAAATATCAATTAACAAAACTAAAATTATGGCATTTCATGGGAAGGACCCATACAAAGTAAAATCTGTCTCCAGAATAAAATTTTAGAGAGATCTAATCAATTTAAATATCTTGGATATTATCTCTCTATCTGAGATGAAAAGGATATCCCTGAAAAAGTTACTAGTTATAATAAAAGTTTAGGAATTATTAATCAAGTTATGAAACCATCCCTTGTACAAAAAAACACCAGATTACGTTTATATAACACTTAGGCTAGACCAGTGTTGACCTATGGTAGTGAAGCATGGACACTAAAAAAACAACATGAAAGCAGAATAACGGCTTGTGAAATGAGATTCATGCGCAGAACAGCGGGTTACACCAGATGGGATCGGAAAAGGAACACCGATATCTTAAAAGAATTGAAGACTACGCCAATTTTGGAATATATTAAACAGTACCAACTAAATTGGAAACACCATCTTGAAAGAATGAGTTCAAATCGGATCCCCAAAGCTGTTTATAATTATATACCAAGAGGACGAAGATCACTGGGCCGTCCTATGAAACGCTTGAGGGAAAATTTTCTATAGGATCGTAACAGGCCTTGGCCTAATACTTGGAAGGAAGAAGAAGATAATATAACTGGGAAAAGACAGTTTTACGTATTTTCAGTTTCACTTTTTTTAGATAAATTAGGGCAAGGGGTCCCTGTAATGCATAATAGAAAGCATTTTCAGAATTGAGCCTATGTTTAATCTCCTTCTGCATCTCATTCCTATTTGTAAATTACTGGTCCTAGGTATTTGAATTCAGCCATTTCTTCAAAATTTCCCTCATTTGTCATTAACTGTCCATTTCCATTATGCAATGTATTCCCAAGGACCAGCCTTATGGGCTAGTGGTCGGCGTTTCTGACTACTGTTCGTGCGGTCCCGGGTTTGATTCCCGGACAAAACAGTAATTTTCCTGTGGTTGTTCATAGTCTTGAATTTGGGTTGAGAACTCTCCATCATATCATCGCGGTAACGTAACTCCGCCTTCTAGTCGCCCCAAATTCAGAAGTGGGTTACAATTAAGCTAATGACATGAGAGAACACCAGAAATGTCGAAATGACAATCTGCGGCATTAAAAAATATGTATTTGTATGTGTGAACATACTTTTAGTTTTATTGATGTTTATTTCCAGTCCCAATTTCATAGTGTTACTCAAATAGAGTGTGCATTTTGGCCCTTATTGTATCCTCGCTATCGCCTAATAGTACTACATCAACAAGATAAACTAAATCAAATATCAAGAACAATAATTACAAACAGAGATCATCATCAACAACAAGGATTAAGCTCAATGGCCTGTTCCGATCTCATTATAGGTCGAATTGGTCCTTCAGCACGTATTACGAATGAATAAACAACGAATACCAAGAAGAATGTATAATTATAAACCAAAAGGGAGAAGATTGTTGGAAAGACCATAGAAGAGATGGAACGACCAATTCGACCTATAATGAGATCGGAACAGGCCATTGGGCTTAATCCTTGTTGTTTATGATGATGATGATGATGAGTGGTCCTTCCATCTCTTCAATAGTCTTCCCAACAATCTTCTCCCTTTGGTTTATAATTATACATTCTTCTTGGTATGCGCTGTTCATTCATTCGTAATACGTGCTGAAGGTAAAGATTTTTATAGTATTTTATTCTTTCACAGAGATTAAATATATTAAGTTCTGTTCTTATTCAAACAAGCAGAAATGAGGCATAAAATGAAATTGAACATGTGCTCAATTCTAGAAATGCATGCTATTATTTATAAACATTGGCCTCCAAAACATTCATTTCTACCACATAAAAATATTTTAACGAATTTTAACTTTATAATTACAGGGACGTTTGTAATCCCAACTTTTCTAAAAAAAATTATTAAATGATGAAAATATAAAACTCTTAATGTTCTAGTTATATGGGTGCAAAACATGGACTCATACTTTAAAGGAGGAGAAAATATTACGAGTAGGCCTATATGAAAATAAGATTTTTATGAGAGCATTTGGAACAAAGAGAGACGAACAGATAGATGAATTGACAAGTCTACTTAACAGTGAACTATATGATATTTACGGGATAACAAGTGTAATAAGAATAGTAAGTATCATAGACTACGACAGGCAGGGCATGTGACACGATTGGTGAACGAAATAGGGGCATGGAAACTCTTGTAGAAAAACCAGAGAGAAAAGAATCTAGTAGGTAGGCAAGAATGAGGTAGGAGAATAACATTAACCATGATTTGATGGAGATAAATAATACAGGGATTATTGGAACATATTAGTTCAAAATAGGGATATTTGGAGAGCTTATGTCCGCCAAGAAGCTATGGGTTTGATAGTGCCAGTTAGTCTTCATAGATCCCGCATATTGGAAATAATCACGTATCGTAATCATCGATAATTTTTAAAAATTTCCATGACCCCAAATCAAAAACAAACACATCCTGATCTAATATTCCAAAGCATATAAAAATATATAACAGTCGGTCAAACTGGCTTGTTGTGTCTTAATTGTGGCCGATTAGAAGTGACCTTAGTGCCAAGACAATGTGTTCAGCAAGCCATCAGCAAGTGTGAAGAACTGAGTTATAAAATAAAATTCTGAAGAAGAGTTTTTAAACCAGTGCGACAATAGTTATTTTCCCCAAATCTGTTTTAGTCTCTTTGTAAGTTATATGAACCTTAATAGCGCAACCTGCGAGAATATCTTGTTGGTTTATATCCAAGTACCTTCTCTTGATTTTTCTCCATGTATTTTTTGTGATTTTCGCTCCCTTTTTCCCCATACCAAACCCATCCCAATCTTTTGGAGTTCCCCCTAGCCTCGTCAGCTTAGAATTTCCACATCTACTCCTTCCCGAGAAAAATTCTTATTTTCCTATATAATGCCAATCGACGTTAACTATCCCTGGACCGCATTAGAACTAAAACACAAGGCATAGACAATATAAGTATCGACTTTTTAAAGAAAATACTCCATGCCATACTCCCAACTGTAACCCATATATTTAATGCCTCAATCATGACCTCAACTTAGCCCGAACTTTGGAAAAAAGCTATAGTCAGACCAATCCCTAAAATAAAATTACCTGTAACACCAAAGACTTTAGACCAATCAGCATCTTTCCAGTCCTATCTAAAGCCTTGGAGCGCATTGTTCATGGACAAATAACTGATTACCTTAACACACACAACATACTCGACTCACACCAATCAGGTTTTAGGACAGGCCATAGTACGGCAACCGCACTTCTTAAAGTTACCGAAGATGCGCGGGAAGCAATGGACAGTGGCCACATGGCAATATTTACACTCTTGGACTTCAGTAAAGCATTCGACACTGTTGACACTGACATGTAGCAAAATTACGCGTTCTGAATCTTTTGGGAAATGCTGTTAACTGGCTTGGATCCTACCTTCATGATCGCCAGCAATGTGTATCCAATGCAGAACTTTCCTCATCCTGGCTATCACTGGAGGGTGGCGTCCAACAAGGTTCAGTGTAAGGACCAGTTCTCTTCTCTATCTATATTAACGACATATTCACTAGACTTACCTACTGTCGACATCACCTATACGCTGACGATTTGCAAATTTACATTCACTCCCATCCTGACGATGTATATGACACACTAGACAAACTAAATAGTGACCTAGACTCAATTTCCCAATGGTCGAGGAAACATGGACTTAATCTTAATGCTGACAAGACATAGTGCATAATTATAGGACATCGGCGAATCCAAAGCAATATAAATTACGAAAAAATCCCTATCATTCTCCTAAATGACAAAAAATCCCTATCATTCTCCTAAATGACAAAAACATCCCCTACAGCTCAGTAGTAAAGAATCTGGGTATCACCATGGACCAACACCTAGGCTGGAAAATCCAGGTGAAAAATACCTGCAAGAATGTGTTCTCTATTCTTCACTACCTAAATAGTTTTAAAAACTTCCTTCCTACAAAATTAAAACAAATAGGCCTACTTGTACAGACTCTTATAATGCCACATTTAACTACTGCGGCATATTACTGACTAATCTGACAACTGATCTATCTGACAGACTAGAGCATGCTCATAATGCGTGCATTCGATTTATATTCAATCTCCGTCGTTATGACTACGTGTCTCCTTCATTTCAGGCCTTATCATGGCTACGCCTAAGTGACAAGAACTTTACATTCACATATCTTACTATTCCAAATTCAGCACACATATTGACCAAGTTATTTAACAACACGTTTTCAAAATTTATCGGCTCATCACAATTTAGGAACAATATCACAAGACTCTTCTTTACTTTTGATACCACAGCACAGGACATGTCTATACTCTGAATCTTACACAATATCTATGACTAGAGCATGGAACTCACTTCCCTGCCATGCCAGGGACTATCAATCGCTATTATTATTTAAATCCAAATTAACTGATAAGTTCGACACAATGAAAACATTAACTGCATAACAACTATATAGAGCATTCTATAAATAATCATGTAGGAAGCTACTTACTTTATTTTATATAATTTTAATTTTATTATATTCTATGTTTTTGTTAGTATAAGTTAGTATTAGATCATATCATCATTGTATTTTATTTAGTTTTTATTTTAATATCTTAAAATTGTAATAAGTATGTAATTTTTGTATAATTCTACTATTCGCTGGTTGAATGGAAGAGAAGGCATTATGGCCTTAACTCTGCCAGCTAAAATAAAGCATTATTATTATTATTATTATTATTATTATTATTATTATTATTATTATTATTATTATTATTATTATTATAAATAATTCTAATTTGGTGATCATAGCAAATTGCTCTAAGCACTGTTTGCTTTTCTTGAATTAGCTGAAACTAGTTCTTGAGAATATAGATTTTGCTGTTATTTATGTCGTTCTGAATTTATCGAAATTCATATAGAATTCCACATTTAGAAACGGTCTTACTAAGTCCTGAAATATATTTAAGAAAATTAGTATTTATTTTATTCACTATTTACGTTTTTTGAAAACCTCAAATATCACTCCATAATGCCTCACCATTTCTCCATACATTTTTTAACGTTCTAAACTGGAATATCAAGCTCTCAACACAGAATCAGAATATCGAGTATAATGTTACATTTAAAAAACGCTACAATGTTTGTTCCACTTTCCGTTCGTTTTGTGCGCTGTACCAAGATATTCAAAATATTTCACGTTCTATAGTACTTGATCGCGATATTTCTACTCCTCTGCCATAACCATACCATTTTTCAACGTCATTACGATTTCCTTACTAACATTTATTGTCAATGTAAATTCCTACAGTATATTTCCAGTCAGTCGAGACCTCTTTTCAGTCCCTTGGCTGTCTTGGAACAATTAATCAAATAATCGGTATACATCAAAACTGGACTTTTAAAATTTGTTACTTTAGGCGCCTAACATTAGATCTACAATACCATCAACGACTAGAATAAAAAACCAGCTGTGACAAAATACAGGTGTCTCTAAAGTCACTACCCATTTCAATGAAGAAAGGCAATGATTGAAAAATCAATGTTATTGTGAAGTTTTACACATATTCTACTGCATTTATACATGACCGCCATCTAGGTGAAAACACAATATACTACATATTTCAGTTGTGAAACGAATTGAAGACCTTAACATTTAAACCGTAAAAAACCTGTTGCTTCTGTGATACAATTCCGTAAATCAAGCATACGTGATACGGACGTTTTCGTAGAGTGAAAAGTAGACATTTCTACACTGTGTGGCGAAGGCCATTCAAATCCCTATTGGGACGTCGAGTTGATGCGTTCGGACTATCTCTGGCAATTTGATCCTGCTGCACTGTTTCTGCTGATACGCTTTGTCGTTAATGACCTTCCTCGTCACACACACTGTGGTAAGCTTAAATTATTTTGTTTACAAGCAGACGAACGTGTGCTTTTGTTGGGGCTGGTTTACGGAATTTATAAGTAAATCCAGCTATGGCGTCTTCATATGACAATACGCGTACCCGTGTATAAACGATGGAAATCGTCCTTTTCTGCTAAACATGTTGCACTAAGCTAACACTATATGAAAAGAAAAGAGAAAAAAAGTTTTGTTTTCATGGAAATGGATATAGACTTTGTCTCTCTCCCAGGTTGACTGTACCATTCTCTATAATCAAACTCTAATCTACTTTTATACAGAAATTATATTATTTATTAATTTACATCAAGGCTTATATAATTTTGGACAATACCATTTTCCGACTCAATTTTTTTCAAAGTGAACTTCAATCCATGGTATTTAATGCCATTTTAAAATCAATGAATACCCCAATTATTTGTCAGATTGTCACGTTAATGTTTTCAGAACAAATCCGTTGTCCATTGTAGAATACCCATCTCTAAAATCTGTATTGTAGTATATTATAAAACATTTTTATTTATTTATATTTATTCTCACTTTTAGTCGTTTTACGTCGAAGGTCATATCGCATCTATGATTTTTAGATGTATCAACTACCTGTGCGTTTATATTGTGTGTGAAATGTCGGTAATGAAGATGTTAATTTTAATAAAACATAAATTGTGATTATGATGAAATGGATCCTGGTAATGTAATTTAAATCGATATTTGACTTGACAGCTGAGGAAAAACAGGTAAAACACAGTCCGTTTGGTCGGCACCGGATTTTGAACTCGGAACTCCCAAATACGATTCTTAAACTCTAGGAGTATTTAGTCCACCACTATCTACTGCCTAACGTCGTTGCCTTAGACGAAGCGATCTATGGATTGATCTTCGGTCGGGACAAGGTTATTTTGTTTTTTTTACTCACCTGGTAAGACAAATGTCAGAAAACATTTAGGGTCCTAATAGCTCCCGAACATCACCTGGCCATCACGATCATCCATATCGTATTCGCCTTGTTTAGTATGGATGTTTGAGTGAATAGTATGGCTTGTCTAAAAATGTTCGTGCTGTCTCGGGGGAGGTCCTTGATTTGAACTGATCACTCATCCAGAGAGGCCCTCAATGTCATAATATGGTTAAAAATGTGTAATAGAGAGTTTAAAATCCTCTCCCGACAGCTCTTGTTCCGGTAGGACCGGATGATATGGGGCTTTCATCAAATGTGATTTTTGAATCATAAATTTTGTGCATCATGTATAATGGTTCCATCCCTTCGATCAGCTCCTGCTTGGCCTTCTGTCACAGAGCTACCTTCGGCATGGCGAATAGTAAACTTGTTACGCAGCAAGCAATTTAGAGTCACAAACAGAAGCGAACTGAGAAACGAAATCAGTTTAATTTTCATTACATATTATTTATATTTTTAAATTTCATTATGTATAAAACTCAATTAGAATGTCTAAATTCACTGCTACAGATTCCAGTTAAATTAAAATTAATAAGTGAAAATGTCCATTGTTATAAGTGTGCTGTATTTAAATTTTGTTCGAACCTGTGTTCACTAAAAGCAACTCCCACGTCCATAGCAAGCTGACGACAATTTATTTTAATATTAATAAATAATATGTAGAGGAACCTCGGGTAATTTGGACCCCAGTTTTGAATTTGTTGTTTTTCTTCTTTTAATTAAGGGATTTTGATTTTATTTAATTACAGTGATTATCATTAGTGTTGTAACTATAAAATAGCATTGTTATTTTATTCAAATATGACAAACATTTTCATAATTTATAAAATATTATACATTGCAAGGAAGGTCCACTTTAACCTCCACATTCGGGTAAAAGTTGACTCCAGAGTCCACCTTAGCTTTTAGTCTATTTTTAAGTTTATTTACTCTATTAATTTATACAGACAAACACAGATTTATCTGAAAATATTTATGACTGATCATAATTAAAAAGCGTTGATATTTATTTAATGTTTTGAAAAATCATTGCTGATTATAACATTCACACGTCATTCAAATGCAGGATGCGACGGTCTTTGGGTTTAGTAAAATTACAAGGCTATTAAATAAAATTAATTAAGTGAATGGTTTTTTCAGATAGCATCCTCATTGATAAAATATACGTATTCGTGTAAAGTGGACAGGGGTCCTCGTGGAGGGTCCATATTAACAGAATTTCTTTGTTATATTTAATTATTTTATACAGCCGCCATGTCACATAATATCAAACCAAACCCATAAGTATATTAAACAGCATCTATATAATATACTTAGGAGTTTATTTCAACATTTGCAATATCCAATAGCAAAGATTAAAAATTGATTCTTAGCTTGAAAAACTTTTAAAGTGGTAATTTTTATAAATATCAGAAACAGTTCTTCGCACAGAGAATAAAAGAAACAGGCCTTGAACCCACCAAAGTTGATGAGTGGAAGAAATTAAAATGTTTTTGTTCGCGGGCAACACCAGTTAAAGAAGATATTAACAGGGTCCACTCAAACAGAAAGGTCCACATTACTCGAACTTCCTTGTATTGGACAGTCTAAAAGTTAATTAAGTGGCACAATTAGCTATATAAAATTCTTAAAAAATCAAATAAAATATCAGAAAAAGAGGAAAATGGAATTATGAATGGTATAAAAATGGAAAGATAGAAAGTTACTCCATTCTCAATTTCACTCATTGATTTCTTTCAGAGAGCTCTAAAAAATTGTCCTATAAAGAAAAGGTGCGCACCTAAAAGTTTTAAGCCTAATTATGGCATTATGAGACAATTTTACGACGTAGTGTCAGTTCTGCTGGCAGTGACAAGTAAGGACTAAGGCATTAGTGTGATATTACATTTGTTTTATTGAATTTCAATACTGTATGTATTTAAAAGGACTATTTAACTCATACCCCAAATGGGAGTCAATGATCAATCACGTTACAATGATTTTTGATTTACAACTAATCACAGTCGTGTTTCGCCTAGAATTTACCAACTAAAGTTTATCATAATAAAGAAAGCACCTTCTTTTTAACATTCTGAATAGGTCATAGCATTATTTTGCAGTAGAACTGACTCTGTAAGAAAATACGGCTACCAGATTGTATATATAGTGCATGAATGTCAACACATACCGCATGCGGGAGTTAATATAAAAACATTTGTAGCAATTGATTATATCACCAGAAAAAGTAACCACTGTTTGCACTTTCTTAAATGTATTTTTTCCCAGAAAAATATAATTGTCATATTTACATCATAGGACATCAGAAACTGATCAGAAATAAATTAATATACAGTTTGATGTATTTCATTTTTTCTCCACTAGAGTGCATTCTTACAATATTGCATTCCTTTGGCAATAAATAATATGATCTGATTGCAGTGACGAACAAAAGAAGCAAATGAAGCGTACCAATCGTTTCTCATTTGTTTTCAAACATCGCCGGTTACGTTAAATATATAAATATTTTAAAATAACTATATTTAAATAATGATTTGTGAGTAAACAGCTTAATTTTATTCGTTAAATAGTCCTAATAAATTACACTCTTGATTATTTTATATTTTTATCTTAAATGAAATAGAGATGAAGTCAAGAAGAAACTTGTCACGAGTGAAGTTAAGTTGTACGTGAAATAATTTTTAATTCACACGCATAAGATGCATTAGCATACATTAACTATGTAAAGCGACGAGTTGTTAAACAAGTCCAGGAGTTTCTTAATCCCGGAAAGTTGCCTCTTGTAGAGTTAATTGATTGTCTAGAAAACTTAGCTGTTTACCATGCAATTAAAATCTCAACAATGTTTTAACTTCCAACACTTCTCACAAGAAACTATATTTAGCACTTCTAAGTAGGATTATAAAAAATACTGTGGCGGTTCTTCGTGTGAAGATAATGAAGAAGGCGAAAAAAATTTACTCAAAATACACATATTACCAATAATAAAGGGAAAACAAAACTCGTAAACAAATCTTACAATTTCTTCTTCATTCTTATTATCATTATCATCATCATCCAGGGATTAAGCCTGTACTCGAGTTCCGGTTTCATGAAAGCTAGAATTGTTAAAATTGTTCAGACCATCTTCTGTGTGGGTGTCCAACATTTCTCCTTCCGTGCGGTTTACAATTTAGCAATAATTTTGGAAATCTTTCTTCTGGCATTCTATCAGTATGTTCTTTCCAGTCGTTTATATATTTAATTATTCGGTCTGTAAGTTTGAAAATATTTAGTTTCTTTCTTATATATTCATTCCTTTTCTTATCCAGCAGAGTATATCCTGCTACATTTCTTAAAAATCTCATTTCAGCTGCTTCCAATCTTCGTTCTTGTCTTTTAGTGATCGTCCAACATTCTGATCCCATACATCAATACAGGAACAGCCATTACTTTATAAAATTTAATTTTTGTTTCTTTTCTTGTGTTATTATTATAATAACTATATATATATATATATATATATCCTTAGTAATTCTGCCCGAAGGCAGGTCCTTCACTGCAATCATAGCATTTTCATGCTATGCTTGCAGCTTTACTAGGGAATTGTAGGTGTGGTAGCTTCCCGTTGCTTTCCACACCGATGAAGGATGATGATGATAATGATAAGGATGATGATGATGATGGCCATATGATTTCGGGGACCGTTTGGGCCTTAAAGTTTTCCTGACATTTGTCTTACTGGTGAGGAAAAATCCTTATAAAAACCTCACCCAGAAAAACTGCCCCGACCGGGGATCGAACCCGGGCCCGCTGCGTGACAAGGCAGCACGCTACCTCGAGACCACAGCGGTGGAATATATATATTACATATTCAATAGTGAGAAGTACTGTCACATATGAAGTTGAAGCATGGAGATTCAACAAAAAACTTATGTCGATGGAAATTGATTTTTTGAGGAGAGTAACAAGATGTTCAGAATTAAAAAAATAAATAAAGACATACACAGAAAAGAAAACATTAAATACTCAATAGTAGATTATGTAAGATATAAACATTTAAATTGGTATGGGCACGTACAACAAATACAAGAGGAAAGGGAACCCAGAAAACTTGGAATGTTGTCCACCTGTAAAAAGAAAGAAATGGGAAGACCTCGAAACTGATGGATGCAAGAAATAAGAACTGGGATCAGAACACAAGGATTGGAGGACATGGAGTTGATGGATACGGACGAGTGGAGAATGAAAATAAAACTTTAGGCACAGATTGATGTGTAAACATTCAAAATAAGTACATGAATAAATAACTAAATAAATAAAAATGCTTTAACTTCTAACTCATATCGCTTCTGGAAAATCTTTGTTTGTAACCATTAGGCTTCTTTTCTATGAATACGAACACTGATAAATTTTAAACATACCAATTAACTGACTGAAAGATAGGTATGACGTAGTCTATATCGATCAGATGCGATAAGATATTGTAAATTATTAAGGATATTTTATTTATTATTTTTCACACGTTTTATTCTATCTGCAGTTTATGACTTTGATATCGCTAGTTACTTATAACCCAATGCCCTGCGTCGGTAATCTGTAGGTAGCGAGCAGGAAATTTTACCCACGCTTTAGATGGGTACAGAGTTGCGAAACATTCCTAAATTTGTTGTTCAGATCCCTGCAGAAGAAGGTAGTAAAAGGCAAGGGACATACACCCAGATATAGACCGGAGATCTAAAGTTTACTGTTCCCGTTAGGAGCCCGCCGAGTAAGAGGTAAGGAATCTACACAAAACACCACGGTGACGTACCGATATTGCACTCAGATTCTGTTCAATTGAAGTGTCTAAGGTGATATAAGTTAAAATATTAAAATTATAGAAGTCGGTGTCTATTGTGTCAGCCGTCCTCAACTTAGGCCATGCTATGTCCGTCTTCCTTAACCTGAGACTCTCATCTTTGAATTGTTCCCGGAAACTTATTTTTAAATAAATATTTTGTTAGCACAAGATGTTGAATAGAGTGAGCCAGTTAGAGTAGATTCTGCACGGCCCACATAACTAACCACGGAGAGACCGGCTTAGAGTCGCTCTTCGCAAAAAAGCTTAGTTCTTGAATACCGGCCTTAAACAAATTTTTGTTTATAAAATATCGTCAAACATAAAAAAATGTAGGCCTTTCAGAAGGCAGTCTTTCATCATCAGTATGTACAATGATAATAAAGATTTTAGCAGATTTTATACAGTGCGTTCAGGTCGTTGGGTGTGTTCTCGTTCAATATATTTGTGTTATTTGTCTATTTTAAGATTTCAATGTCTTCTAGATGCTGCTTTTGTAGTTAAAAGTTTATCTGTGCAAGATTGTTTTGGGCTGATAATCTGATTATATTATGTGCTTGGCAAAGCTAGATTTTTTCTCAGCTCTTAATGACGTGCTTAAATGTTCACTGAATCTAGTGTTAAAATTCCTGGTGGTTTTACAGATGAAAATTTTATAATTTTAATATTTTAATCAATAACTTCAAAGATGGTTTACCGTGAATAAGACAATTATTGTTATAAGTTAGTACAATAGAGACTTAACGACAACTTCATGCCAAGTAAATCTCCCTATCATGTCAGAGATCGAAACCGGTCCACAGAGTGAGAAGTAGGGAATCTAAAATCATAGTCAGGGGATCATATCGATATTTTAGATTACTATTTAACTCATGCCCCAAATGGGAGTCAATGACCAATCACGTTTCAATGATTTTTTATTTACAATCAATCACAGTCGTGTTTCTCCTAGAATTTACCAACTAAAGTTTATCATAATTATGAAAGCACCTCCTTTTTAACATTCTGAATAGGTCATAGCATTATTTTGCAGTGACTGACTCTCTAAGAAATACGGCTACCAGAATATATATATATATATATATATATATATATATATATATATATATAGTGTGCATGAATGTCAACACATAGCGCATGGGTGAGTTAATATAAAAACATTTGTAGAAATTGATTATAACACCAGTTTGAACTTTCTTAAATGTATGTTTTCCCCCTGATAATAACATTCCATAAAAATAT
Organism: Diploptera punctata; assembly: GCA_030220185.1. Taxonomy (NCBI): domain Eukaryota; kingdom Metazoa; phylum Arthropoda; class Insecta; order Blattodea; family Blaberidae; genus Diploptera; species Diploptera punctata. The sequence goes on along the minus strand of JASPKZ010003162.1, from coordinate 26,804 downwards.
AATTGTCATATTTACATCATAGGACATCAGAAATGAATTAATATACAGTTTGATGTTTTTCATTTTTTCTCCACTAGAGTGCATTCTTACAATATTGCGTTCCTTTGGTAATAAATAATATGATCTGGTTGCAGTGATGAAAAAAAGGAGGAAATGAAGCGTACCTATCATTTCTCATTTGTTTTCAAACATTGCCGTTTACATTAAATATATAAATATTTTAAAATAACTATATTTAAATAATGATTTGTGAGTAAACAGCTTAATTTTATTACTTATGAAGATTTCACTTCGATTCAGTTAAATTGAAGTAGTTATGGTGATATAAATTAGTAGAGGTTAGATGTAACCGTAAAGTCTTGTAAAGTAAAACTCCCTTTCACGTCAGGGATCGAACTCAGGCCGCCGAGTGAGAAGTAGGGAATCTAAAATCTTAGCCAGGGGCCATATCGGTAATTTATATGAAGACTGCATTTCAGCTTAGTTCAATAGAAGTAATTAAGGTGATGTAAGTTAGCACAGTAGAGATGTAACCACAACTTCACGCGGAAAGTCTGGTATCCGCATTCCAATTTACTTTCAGTGTCCATTTTCAAACACATAATACACGGTGCAACTCCTATGTCATTATTTATAACAACAGTAATTCAAATGTCATAGTGAGAGTTGAAATGTAAAACTGTATTAGATTGATCACGATTCCCTTATCATCTTACTGACCATGCAGAAGTGTAACAAATTATTACACCAGCACATTTCTAGAACAGATTCCGGTGACGTCTGGCCCTTTAGGATTACGTCCTTAGCTTCAAAAGAAATTGTATCATAATCAATATAGTTTTTATATCTTAACGCTTTTAAATGCATTATATTACTTTACTGGTGTTATATACAGCTCGCTCCTTAGAAACGATGTCCGGTATAAAGATTTCTATCTTTCTAGCTACAGCTAATAACATCAATAGATTTGGCTAGTCAGGCCTGTTAAAACTTTCTCACTAGGTGTGAAAAGATGCCTCTCCTCCTATTCAAATCAGGTGCTCAGCTATTGAAACAACACAACTGACAGAGGGTCAGATTTATTTCGGTCTTTATTCTTGTTCTTTAGGATATACTCGTGAATATTTATTGTTATTCTTACTGTGGTTCCCCTTAAATCTCTTGATCGTAAAGGGAGACGTCATAACCTTATGACTATATTTAGGTAGTTTAATAACTAAAATTCTAGGGTGAGTAGCAGTGTCTTACCTTATCAGCCTATTCGACTAGGGTTCAATAGGAGGGAGCGTCTTTTTACACCTACTGAGCACTTATTAATGGCCCTGGACTTAGGCGCTTGAAAATATATATGGTGATTAGAGATAGCCTATAGCGAAATAATTTGTCCGCAACATGCGCAAGCGGGCGTGGTTTAGTGACGTTAAGGTCAACAGATAGGGGAGACAAGAAGGGAATACCGTGGGTGGGGATGCGGGCAAGTGAATTCCCTTGAGAAGATGGACTCTTCGGGAAGATGGGGGAGAAAGAGAAAGACCGAAGGTGTGGGGGGAACGTATGATTTAATGTAGGTATGTCTGGACGTTTTCTAGCTATTGTGCCACGGACAATCATCTCCGTCTGGATATGTTCGGAGGGTCCTCGCCATCACCGTCATTAACCAATTGCTTTCTTCTTTTTTTTCTTTTTTTCTTTCTTTCTTTCTTTCAATGTATTACAGTCCGTCTCACAATGTTTGCATTCCCTGGTTGTGCGTGAAGATAGTGAATCAGAAGAGGAAGTGATTGGGTGAGTGACGTGTCCTTGCCCGGTGGCTGGTGATGGTGGGAGGGAACATAATAAGAACATACGCCTTGAAGGTTATTATTTAATCGGTCTAGCTATAGCTTAGCAGGGCTGACGAGATAATCGGCATAGGGGGAAAGTCGCTGTTCTGATCTCTAGCCAGATCTAGTTTTATATCCACACTATGCCCACATATACCATGTATAAATCACAGTAATATAATGTAGGTTAAAAATTATAAAATAGTTACCTTGTAGGTCCGTCTCCTCAACTTAAGTATAAATCACTTGTATTATCGAACCCGGTAGTTCGTAGGCGATCGAGTATGAATTCTCCATACATCGCTATCCTAAAGTAAATATTCCGAAACATTCCCTGTATAATTTACCTACCTCAAATTATGGTTAATATTATTATTCATCTCATTTTGGCCTACCCACTGAGCGTTTTTCCTCTGGTTCTCCTATAAGAAGATTCCATACCCCTCTTTCATTTCCCATTAGACCCACATCTCCTGACCATCGCATTCTATAAGACTTAATCGTCCTTATTCTAACTGGTTTCCCATGAAGATCATGTAGCTCACTGTTATGTAGTCTTCTCCATTCACAAATCTGTTCGTCTCTCTTTGGACCAAACATATTCCTAAGAACTTTATTCTCAAATACTTTTAAACTTTTTTTTCTCTCTTAAAGTAAGAAATCATATTTTGTAGTCATTTAATATAACTGAAAGAATAACCTTTGTGTATTTTTAGTTTAATGTTTTTTTTTGTAGAAGATGGGTTAACAAATTTCATGTAATACCTAATAGTATGCGTTTTCAGATTTCAGCTAATGTTTAATTTCTTTGTGGATCTCATTCCTATTTGAAATATTATTGTTCGTAGGTATTTTAATCGAGTTATTTCTCCAACATTTCCCTCATTTTAGGTAAGATCCATTTCCTTTTAATAATCATCATCATCATCTGCATTCATGGATTAGGTCTGTTGACCCGTTCCGACTTCAGCCCATCTCTTTCTAGGTCTGCCCACTTCTCGGGTGCCTTTAGGTTTGTATTTTGTTATTTGTTTTGGATATCTATCTTCATTCATTCTGTCTATGTGTTGCTTCCATTTTTGTCTATATGTGTCTATTTTATCAGTTATTGCAAATATTTCAAGTTCCTGTCTTATTTCTTTTAATAATATTAACAATATATTTAATTTTATTGATGTTTACTTCCAGCCCTAGTTTCTTAGTGTTATAAAATTATGTGCTGCATTTTAGTATTTTCTTACTATTGCCTAACATTATATCATCACCTCATCAGTGTATACAAGAGCAGGTTAATACCACTGAGTTGTACGCCTTCTTTTGTCCTCTAATATCTGATTGCATGCTCTAGTACGGTCAGAGGAGATACTGAATCTCCTTCATTTAACCCAATCTGAATTTTAAATTCATCTAAAAACTATCTTACCTACCCGAACCTCAATTCTCATATCATTTAAACACTCACGAATAAGTATAGATATATTGCGGCAATCTTTTTTTTACTGTATGAGTTCTCCCGCCTATGTATCAGCCCTGGTTAAATTTTAAACCCCGAGTAGCCTCAGCTGATTAGTTACAGTAGAAGATATACATAATTATGACATAATCGATATCATTACGTTGTTCGTGGTGGAAGGACTTGCGTTTCTAAATGGTTTCCCGTTCCCTGCGGGAGTAGCATTGTTATCAGACGTGTTACGCATATCGGACTGGTCAAAGACGACCAGACTAACAGATATATCTTGATCGAAAGTGTGATAATCTTATATTGTAAAACGCGGGTATGATTACATTGGGATAAAATTTTCCGGAAATTATCCCCCATTTGGATCTCCGGGAGGGTATTACTTCTGGGATCCCTGATAAAGTAGTTTTAACAAAGGGATATTTTATTAGAAACATGGAACGTTAGTGTATTATACAGTAGTAGAGCACTAGAAATATCAACACAATAATTAGACAAATATCCACTAGATAAAAGTCACCTTGCAAAAAGTTTGAAGATCAAGAAAAGAAGTCAGGGAATACGAAATGTTACGTTATACTATAGAGGTTCAACGAAATCAGAACTTCGAAAGGTTTATCGGAAGGAAGATATCTCAGCTATCCGAGTTATCAGGTCTGTTAGCAATAGGATTTCATAGAAGATTCTAAAGTGTAAGTCACATAATTTTTATAAATGTTTTTTTTAAATACAAGCATAGTCCAAAAACAAAAATTTTCAGGAAAGATAAAAAACTTTCCATGATAAAATTAGTCGATATTTATGAATGATTAAACACAATTTAAGCTAAACTATATTGAGAAAACAATGAGCGAAGTTGGGGGTGTATGGACTATGGTTGTTTTAAAAAAGGTAACGTTTGTATGTCAATTTCATTTGACAATTAATTTAAATTATAATAATGTTTTATAAAATTAATGCAAACAATAACAATTCACTAATAGACAAACTTTACATTTTTGAAGCAGTAATGTAAGAATTGAATACACTTAGCTTTGAATGATATTAATACACTTATAGTTCTTCCCCACTGCTGTTATCAGCGTTGCCAATGTATTCATCCTGCACACAATCATCTGCCACTGTTGACAAATGTAGATAGAAATCTGTAATGGCTGCTGACTGCAAGTATTTGAACAACTTTTGAATATCTTCTAGCTTACTTGGATTGAGTAGAAGTTGTGACATGTACAACTCAGTCAATTCTTTGTGCTTCTAATTCAGATTGTGTCCCAAGGCCCTGTATATATGTGCCTAGCTTTGATATGTGTATAGTCAGAAGAAAATTCTAACATCCGGACACCTTTCAGTTAGGGCGACTCTTTGGCAGGAAAAAAAGACTTGAAGGCTGAATGTAAGTTAAATAAACCTTACGTAATCACACTGAAAAGGCTGTGGCTATTGCCTTACTTGATCTGATGAACTCATCCCAGTCACTGTGTACCTCAGTATTGTCCTTCCCCTTCTTCAACTCAATTAGACTGAAGCCCTGGTCGTTGGGAAAATATGAGTGTCCTCTCACGGGGAATATATGTCACTTTATTGAAAAGTTTCAGCCAATGAACTAACATATAAATGAAGTGGATCATGTGGTAATTCTTGTTTTGGCCGGGACAACCATCTGACATCAAAACCAGGTTTGCATGTTCTGCTCCAACCATGTTAAGGTATTTCAACAACAGAGAAGTAATACATTCAGACCTCTTTTATCTGTTAGCTCAAAATACATATTCATAAATACTTGATTTTGTCCTACGTCATGGATACCAAACACATAATACCACAACTGTCTGGAATATAATACATTACATGTCATTATATGAGGCACGGGCAAATTGTGCATAACATCGAAAGATATAAAACTCATCTCTCCAGAAGCAACCTTCCTCTTATATAGACGTTTTAATTACAAAAAATACTTGTCTGCTCGAGCTAAATGTAGGTATTTTTCTGATATGTACTGCTTATTCTCTTGCTTCAAAATGTTCAGCTGCAAGGCATCACAAACTGAACAAAGTGCCACTTCGTGGGTATCCAAACTTTATATACTGAATAATAACCAGTATACCTGATATGATGCCTTGAAGTGATAACCGTCCAGAAACATTCTATGCATATCTTTGACAGATAATATTTCTGGAAGATACAATCTATTTGGATTGCTTCTTGTAGAATAATGTGACTGGCGGGCTTTGAAAGCTTCAATATGATCTAATATTAGACTTTCAATAATCTTTGGAGCTTTGTGCTTGTGGGAGTTATGTTTCCCTCTACTATCTATTGGAGCTTTGCCTGTACTGGTTAATGAATACGTATTGGATTCTTCTCAGCCTACTTCGCTGAATATCATGGAAACTTAAGGCTTTATAGCAAACATTAATCTCTTCATTGTTTACCCTTACCTTGATAAATACAGTAAGAGCTATTAGCATATATTTTATCCTCACCAATATTTCCAGATGATTCTTGAATTCGGTTGTGGCTTACTGTTGACCTTCGTCAAGAAATCAAGCCTGCTAAATGTGAATCCTGCTCATTTAACGATGTTATGCTGTTGAAGTGTACCATCAGTCTTGTTCTAGCATCTTCTGATACTTCTTGGAAGCACTGAAGGCGAGTACACCTAAAACGAAAAATAAAGTAAATATTTTAAACATATTGTATATTATTATTTTATATGTACAACATTCATAAGTAACTTAAATATTTAAGCTGATTATGTAGATTGATTTAAGATTATAAAAAATACTAATAGTTAATGTTAGCAATAAAAATACTTTCCTGCAGTCTGATCCTGTCAGACGAGCAGGAAGATATTTCCCTTTATGATTAAAATGAACTTGCCCTTTAATATTCTTTGACTTTATTAAATCCTGTTTCATCTCTTTCTTTTGCTTGAGTTTTTCCATTCTGTTATTTCTACATCTGAATTAGTTTCCATTTTCCCTGGTATCAAGACAGATTGTGAAGTTTGGAGGGAAAAAGTAACTGCCTGTTAGAGGCTCTAACAGTTGTATGTCATCATGTCATTGTTGTTCAAATAGCTTAGTATGGTTATTTATATACTGTAATAATAATAATAATAATAATAATAATAATAATAATAATAATAATAATAATAATAATAATAATAATAATAATAATAATAATAATATAATAATAATAATAATAATAATAATAATAATAATAATAATAATAATAATAATAATAATAACAACAACAATAATAATAATAATAATAATACTAATAATAATAATAATAATAATAATAATAATAATAATAATAATAATATTACAAACACTTTTCAACATGAAAGTCCTTTTTGGACTATGGTTGGTTTACCAAAAAAGATGATGGACTATGCTTCTTTTACTGAAATCACCTAAACTTTGCTTCCAGATAACCAAAATCTTGGCCGTGTTTGTTCCCAATAACATATTCAGACGAAGGCCAATAAAAAATTCTCTCTTCAGTTACTGCATCCCAAAATTTAAATGTTTTGAATATAGTTGCATTTTCAAAAAAAATCTTCTATTTTAAATAAATATAGTCCCACAGAAGATAAGAAAAAAAAAAAAGGCCAAGATCAAGTTCTAAGAAGAACTAGAATGCATATTCGATAGGTATTCATGATAACTAACTAACTCACTGGAATTATAAAACCAGCGCGGTTCATGGCCGCGCGGACATATACTCTCAGTACTTCCATATCCTGAGTTAATGTTTTCCGACCATCACCTACATAATCTACTATTTTAAAATTACAGTCAGTGTTTTCTATCTCATTTTTGGCCCACCTACTGGGCTCTTTCCTTCTGGTTTCCTACAAGGAGTTCCCATGCCACTCTTTAACTTCCCAATCGTGCTAAATGTCCTACCCATCGCAGTCTACGATACTTAACTGTTCGCATTACATCTGGTTTTTCATAAAGATCCGCTACAAACTGGAAGGTCGAGAGCTCGAGTCCCGGTGGGGTCAGAATTTTTAAACTGAACCAAATCTTCAAGTGGCCCCATGGTCCTGGGTTCTACTCAGCCTATAACGGAAATGAGTACCAAACGCTTGTTCTGGGGGTAAAGGCGGCCGTCTCACGCAAGGCTGACAATATGGATGATATCAAGTGACGATTTTCTTGAAAAAGTGGGAGCCTTAACCTCCTACGACCCCAAGGGTCTCCTGTGACCTGTAGTGCGATAACTTTACATTTTGACTCAAAGATCATGTAGCTCTTTCTTATGTAGTCTTCTCCATTCGCCTGTCTGTTTATCTGTCTTTGGTACAAAATGTTTCCTAATAACTTTATTATCAAATAATCGCAATATTTTCTCCTCTCTTAAAATAAAATCCATGTTTCCCATACATATAACATAACTGGAAAAATAATAATTTTATATATTTTCAGTTTAATGTTTTTTAGAGAAGTTGAGAAGATTAGACTATCTTTAATGCATAATAGTATGCATTTCCAGAATTGAATCTATGCCTAATTTCACTGTACACCTCACTCTTGTTTGTAATTATTATTGTTCCTAGGTATTTAACTTCAGCCAGTTCTTCAAAATCTCCCTCATTTGTCATTAATTGCCCATATGCATTATATGACGCATTTCTATGTATGACATGTAATCACATATTTAGTTCTATTGACGCTTACTTCAGTCATATTTTCTTAGTGTTATTCAATAGAAGACTTTCAGGATATCATAAGAAAATTGTCCTAGGAGATTTTAATGCAAAAGTTGGACGGGAAAATATAATCAAGCAATAATAGGCAAATTCAGTTTTCATGAAGATAATAACGCCAATAGGGTATCCACATCGAATAAAATCATTATTAGAGTATAATATTAGGGCATTTGGATTATATATATCTACTTGGTCATCTCGAGATGGTGAATCGCGAAACCTAAGTCATATATTAGTAGATAAACACTGGCATACTAGCATAATCCATTTTAAGTCAAATAGGGGATAAACTGTCATTATGATCAACATATGGTCAGTTTGAATATTAGAGAGCGTTATTGGATATGAATGATACAAACGCTAAATATAAGTCTGAAAATTTCGAATAAAAAAAGATTAAATGAGTAACAAAATACCAAAACAAAATTATACAAATACATCTGGAATGCTGGTTTATTCAGAATAAAACGTGGCAATCGAAGAAGAAAGTTGCATAAGAATGGGAGGCTGTAAGAGATACTAAATGTCATTACCAGAAAATGTGTATCATTTTAAAAAGAGGTAAGTAAAAAATGGTTTGAAGAATGTTCTCATATTCAAAGAAAAGAAGGCTAACAAGAATGAAGAATCAACATGAAGTAAATTAATTTAGGAAATTGAGGTAACATAAGACGGGAAACCACAGAATTTTAAAGAATAAGTATAGGGAATATTTGATTGAGAAGATTAGTAGCAAAAAATATAAACAACAGAAAATTATATGAGGGAAATAGGGTAGGAGGAAAGAGTTTTGAGCTTAAATAAATAAAATAAGGAATGAAATTGGACATTTTACACGTAAACATTACATAGGTGTTTTTATTATTGATTTCGTACATCTCAATGATGGATAAATCATATTTGAAGAGAATATAATTTTTCTCTTCAAATATTACATAGGTGGAAAAATTACTTTAATCAGCTATTAAATCTGTGGTCACTTGGAATAAGATGTGAGGTATAAAATCTCTACTTTTTAGAGAAACGGTTTTTAACCCTCTATTGCATGAATAATTTTTTTAATATATTTTTTTGCTGTAAAAATTAAGGAATGACAATTACAAACACCGTATTCATATGAACTACCCAAATCTGTAAAATGTGACTTTTTGTGTGCGTTGCTCTCAGGCAATACTATGAACTACAGATTAAGTACAATCATGGTTTTACATGAAAGTTCAAAAAACAGTTTGATGCAGGAGTGAAGCACAAGTTTATCTTGCATTTCGTGCACATAATTTTTGGTGTCCCCTTGCAGCCTGGAAGTTTGCATCTTCCTTTCTTCTCACAAAATGAAGGGAAATGTCCAACTTCATCTAGCGGACGTCATCGATGGGAATGGCGGCTGCAGGTCCTTTCTTGCACTTTTCCTCGTAATGTCTTCTGAGAGAAATTGAACTTGGCCTCCCATACTTTATGTGAATCTGTCTTACTCTTGTGTGCTAGTATGAGGGCTTGTATGATAGAGATCTTGAAATCCAGTAATGGAATTTCTTCTGCCTCTGTGCCATTTCCCCTATAGAGAAACCAGGCAGGATTGCGTTGTGCGGCATATCTATTGGATTCAGTCACTATGTGTGCAATCAATTTGTTTCCAACAAACATTTTGAAGTAGTCAATAGGAGAGAAAAGGATATCTGAATTCAGCAATTTTTCTGACCATTGGGGTGCTTCTAGTATGCCAACAACTTATTTATTCCAGATCACTTCTTCATGACTACTAGGCCTAACTTCCTCGGAGCTTTCACCATTATCAACAGGTTTTTTGTTGGTTTTTCTTTTCCTTTTAGTTTGCCTTTTCCCCCCTTGACTTGTTGTGGGTGGTACAACATCGTCCTTGTCATCGTCAGTTTCTGGGATAATGTTGTTTGCGTTGTCCTTCTTGTTATCACACGCTCTTCATCACTATCACTTGCAAAGGCAGAATCATCACTATCATCAGGTGTACAGGTAGGCTCTTTGGGCCTACCATAAAATTCCCATGTTGGCAGAGCCATACTTCTAAACCAACTATGAAAGAAAATCATCTACATTACCTAAATGTAACAACGTATGGCATAATGACGCTTGAAGAACACAAACATACTTTCAATTATTACTCACATTGTAATTATCCGATAACTATGTTTCACATGTAAAATTGATGACAAAATATCAGTGGATATTGGTATAATTTTATTCTATAATTTTCAAGTTGTTTATTGTTAAAAAAATTAGAGTAATAATGTGTTTATTTCCTTCCATAAACATGTGCACAGTAAGCTAGAATTATATTTATAACGTCCAAGCTAACAGACTTTTCAAATTAAAAAAAATCTATTGTCATATAATGACATTCCTTGCCTGGGAGCAACACCATGCACACAGAATAGAGAGAAATAGTGAAAATAAAATAAAACTTAGTTTGTAGCCCTGAGGGCAACATAATGCAATAGAGGGTAACCGCGAAAATCCACTATTCTTCCGAGATACCAAGAATAATTGGAAGAGAGATGAAAGCAGACTAACAGCTTGTGAGATGAAATTAATGCGCCGAACAGCTGGCTACACCAAGTGGGATCGAAAGAAAAATGTAGAAATCCTTCAAGAACGTAATGATATCAGCTAAACTGGAAGGAACATGTCTCAAGAATGGCTAGATCCAGGATCCCCAAGGCAATAATAAACTACTGTTAAAATGGGAAACGGTCACTTGGTCGACCTATGAAAAAATTGGCACGAAAACCGCTTTCTCAGGCCGTAACAGTTCTTCTAGGACTAATACCGGCAGGATGATGATGATGATGATGATGATGAAATTGGAAAAGTATTTGAATCCAGGGTTACCAACTTCATCACAGAGCGGAGAGGTTTTGAAGATATTCACAGTACATTTAACTTTTAACAGTTTTTTCGAATTAACTTATTTTATGAACCGATAATAATTTTTTATGTCAATACAGAATTTTACATGCAGAACAGGGTATTGAAGAGGTTGAATTACAGAGAGCAGAAATATTATTCTCACATCCATGCGTATTAAAGCTTGAAGTGGCGATGAAAAATTAAAAATGTATAAAGCATCAAGGTTCAGGTGAAATCCAAAAAGAACTCTAAAAGCGGGAGGGGTGGATTGGTGGACAAGACACAACACTTGTTTTGTATGATTTGTAGAACAGAAGCTCGTCCAAATAAATGGAAATAATAAATTATCATGCCAATCAATAAGAAATCAGTTAAATCTAATTGAATATACTATAGGAGAATTTCATTATTTTTAATTTGGTACAGAAAGTATACAATTTAGCGAATACATGGGGTGCACTGCTACGATTAAGTAAATTAAAGATATTTTATTTTTAGTTGTATAAGTGGCGACAACACAGTGGAAATTAAAATAGAATCGCACAAAAAAAAAACAATACATGCTTTAAACTCTGTATGATGGAGCAAGAATATTACAGAAAATAGAAAATTACAAATATATCAAACCATAATTCAGAGCATTTTAACATATGGTGCAGAAGTTTGGCAAATTCCTAGCAGGGAAGTTAAAAGAATTTTAAGTACAGAAATGGATGTTTTAAGAGGATCAGTTGAAAAATCTAGAATGGATAGAATACGAAATAGAGAAATAAGGGAAATTATGGGTGTACAAGAGAAGCCAGACATCATAGACATTATAGAAAAGAAAATTTTACAGTGGTATGACCATGTCACAAGAATTCCAGGGCAAAGATTGCAAAAATTGTTATGGAATGGATCCCAATGGAAAGGAGGAAGAGAGGTAAGCGGAAGAAAACTTGGATAGAAGGGGGAAAAGCGGCTATGTATATCAGAGGATTGGAGGAAGATCAATGGATAGACAGAGAGGAATGGCGTTTGGTTTCCGGAAGACGGCGGCAGCTGCCATGATACCGGATGATGACGATGGTATGTTAGAATGTTGCGGGTTAATTAAATTGTATGGCATAGATTGCGACGAACCAAACATGGCCCTGGCGGTTGCAAGAATCAAATTTTAATTTCGGATTACAGGTAAATCCCTGTTAAAGATAATATTTAGTTCATTTTTGTACAATACCTACGTCCGTTTATTTTGAGAGAATACAGGCTACTGAGTTTTGTTTTGAAATATGGAAAATACCGAACGCTAGAGCGATTTTTAAATTTTAGTTTCAAGTGAACTCTTACCCCTCCATGGTATATTTACCTTGTCGTGGTGGAGTGGCTTGCGTGCTTAAATGATCCCGAGAGCTATGCCGGCGATAGCAATTGCTGCCGATAGGGTTACCCATGCCAGACTGGTCGAAGGTGATAAGCGTGACGAAAAAAAATACCTTGATTAAAAGAGTGACGTTCTTTCACCATTAAAATACCACCGTCAAGAAATGTGGACATGGGTTCTACTCGTGTAACATTTTACGGAGGTCAAATAGTCCCCATTCGGTTCTCTGGGGGGGGGGGCTACTTCAGGGAACCCATGCCAAAGACTCAAACATAGGAAATATAATGAGAACAGTTAAGTCTCGTAGACAGCGATGGGCAGGACATATGGCACGAATGGGGAAGGAAAGATGTGCATGGAAGCTTCTTGTAGGAAACCAGAGGTAAAACGCCCAGTTGATAGACCAATAATGAGGTGTGAGAATAACATTAACTATGATTTGAGGGAAATATATTATAAAGGGATGAGTGGAAAATATTGGCTCAGGATAGGGATGTTGTGGAGAACTTATGTCGCGCGCGGCCGTGAACCTATGGGTTCGATAGTGCAAGTGAGTTAGTTAGTTAGTGGCTTTACAGAATTATAGATAGCGATTAAACACTCCCCATACTTTTTCAAAACGTTGCGTCAAACTTTTAAGTCAATCGACCTAATAATTTTCGAGTTTTGCGAGAATAAACATACGTAGAGAGGATAAAAATATATCACGTGCATTTGTCAGTAAAACGCTTAACTTTTTTTAGACTTACACCTTATGTTGACGAGACCAATGTGGATTAAGAAGAAATAGGCCTACCCGATGCAATAAAAGGTCTTACAAAAATGGGAATATGATGGCACTGTACCATAACTACATTTGGACTTCAAAGAGACATACGATTCAAATAAGAGGGAGATATTATATAGTATTCTGGTAGAACTCGGAATTCCTATAAAAATAGATTTATCCAAATGTGTCTAAATGGCACAATGCTTTACCTGTTAGCTCATTATACACATTCATAAATACTTTGTAATTGATAACTGTTTGTCTACTAGATAGATAGTATTTCTTTAAACAATATTTTTATTTTATTTTTTATTTAGATTCCCACCACCACGTCACGTGTTACCTCGGGCATAATGCCCCGGGTCTGCTATATGTCTCTATCTATATCTAATCTTTATTGAAAAAAACATAATAAATATACAACTCGGGTTTTGCGAAAGTGTGTAGATGTTACATAAAATAAAATAAAGTGTGTTTTTTGTTTGTTTGTGTAAGTGTGTTAGTGTTGTGTGTATGTGATTGTGTGTTTTTTTGTCCTTGATTGTGTATATGTGTATGTGTTACTGTGAAGATGGGTGTGTTATTGGATAAATCATTCTTCTTCTTCCTTCTTCCTCGCTTCTTAATCGCAGAACTCTTCCGATGAAGTGCGGCTACTGCTTTATAAGGTCGCTCCCATGTCCAGAAATCAAGAGGCGGTGACCAGTTCACTTCTCCTTCCATGGCTGCGACCTCGAGTTCCCTTCTGAGGACACGGTACTTGGTGCAATGCTGCTTCATTCCTTTGGAATTCGCTAAAAAGGAAATTAACCCTAAAGTTCGGTAGTAATTCTATCAATAAATTTACAGGCTATTTTAGCCAAAGAAATGCGGACACATACATCTACAGACCACTTGTGATTTAATAGTAGTCTAAAAAGGGCGGAATAGAATAGAAAAGTGTCATGAACATAGTGAACAAGAAATATAAGACTATACTTCAAGCGTACAGTCTGCAAAACATGAAAAGTGGAGTATGATACGCAAATTAATTGGACACTGTTACTTAAGAATATGTACAAGCCAAACTACAAGCTTATGTTTAGAGAAAGACACTGAAATACTTGTTATAGAGTTGATATCACAAGCTCTAGTTCCGAAACATGCCGATCCTATTCTAGTCTTTGTAGACTAATACATGCAATTAATGAGTCATACTGTGATTACTAAATTGACATATTTTACAAATTATTTTAGAGCAATTACTCAGGGGGAAGGGAGCGTTTTCAGGATTACGTTGCGTCCCTGGAGCGCATAAACTAGTACAATAAAAATATCCAGTGAATTCGTAACATAATCTTCGTATATAAGAATTCAGCCTGCACATGTTTTGCGCTCGCAGAAAAGTAGTTGGTAGATTTGACTTGAAATTTTGACACATCTTTGCTTTCTGTAGCGGCGAAGTTTTGTCCACTCTCCATTATGCTTTAAAACCATTAGGTGTAGGGATTCACCTGAAGCGAAAATTAAAAATTCGCTCTAGCGGTTGCAATTTTTGATGTTTCACAACTAAACTCAGTACATGTTGTTAAAATAGACCGAGGTCGGTATTACAAATAAATAGCGAAATCTGATCATTAGAAGTTGGAGTTGCTTGAAATCCGAAAATACAAATTGACTCTAGCAATCGTCGTTTTTTATACGTCGCATTGTATACCTTTGTAGATACAGATTAGAGACGTGTGTTTTTAACCACTATATATTATTCTCTAATCCATTAGATGTAGATGACCTGAAAATAAAATTTAAAATCACTCTACCGGTCGCAATTTTCGATGTTTCACAACGAAACTCAGTATATGCTATTAAAATAAACAGAGGTAGGTATTATAAAAAATAGCTAAATCTAGCCATTAGAAGTTGGAGTTTACAGAAATCCGAAAATAAAAATTGACTCTAGCAACCGCCATGTTTGATTTGTATACATTTGTACATACAGGTTTTCAGATATGGCGAATGTTTGGCCACTATCCATTATGCGCTTAAATAGGTGTAGGAGTTCACCTGAAACGAAAATTTAAAAATCGCTCTAGCGGTTGCAAATCTAGATGTTACATACGAAACTTAATATGTTATTAAAATAAACCGGGGTAGTTATTACCCTAATTTTCTTTTTACTTACCGGTATTAAACTAATATTTTTTTTGTTCAATGCCACCTCTTTGTCATTCGACATTTCAGGTATTTTCTCCTGGTATTGGTGTTTTGTAACCCACTTCTGAGGTTGGGGCGCCTGGAAGGCGGGGTTATGCTGCCCCGATGATATGATGGGTGACGATGATGCGCCAAGAGAGGCCTTAAACCTAAACTTAATCTAATGAGGTGAATATGATATTGATGAAAATGATGGCCAGATGATGTTCGGGGACCGTTTGGGCCTTAAAGTATCCTGACATTTGTCTTACAGCTGAGGAATACCCCGAAAAAAACATCACCCAGGAAACTTGTCCCGAGCGGGGATCGAATCCGGGCCCGCTGCGTGACAAGGCAGCACGCTACCTCGAGACCACAGCGGTGAACATTTTAAAACTAAATATTAAAACCACATATTTCATTTATTTATTAAACTAAAAATAAGAACACATATTTGATTTATTTATGAGTAGCAGCTCACACTGGGTAAAGTAAAACTTCTTGTTAAGAACTTACCAACACTTCCGCAATGTAATGATTTAATGAAACTCCACATCCTAAAACAAGGAAAAAATCTGGTAATTCTACGTTCTTCATATGTATTCTAATTGCAATTCTATGTTGTTACCAAAATACCATGTCAGTAGGACGCACGAAATGTTTTCGCTTTTACCGACAATATTGGAACATCTCCAAATGTTCAATGCTCGAATGTTAATTGTTCCTATCACTAACAAGTGACGAAATAATTTCGCTCATCTAGATACGATTGCATATTCTAATCGATATAAATCACGTTTCAAATTATTTACGTAGCAAGAATTACGTAATCAAAAACTGTTGACAAATTTAAGCAATGCAAAATCACTTTATTGTATTTCCTCCTGTGATAGGTAAGAATTATACGCAGTACTAGCTAATACCCGGCGCGCGCTGCTACGGCTAAATAAATGAAGATTAATGTGCTTTTATGTTTAGTTGAATAAGCAGAAGGAAGAATAATTATAAATGTATATTGTAATTATTTTAAGATTCCCCGTACTGATTACCCGGTGTTACCCGGGAATCTACTTATCCCCATCTTCTTGGCATAAATGAGCTAAAAGACAAAATTCGTTATTGTGAGTTATCCGTAAAAGAATACTCGCCATGTGCTGCTATACTTGCACAGGAATGAAAGTACTTGTCTCGATCTTCTTGGCATCAATGAAAGACAAAAATGGATATTGTGAGTTGTCCGTAAGAGATAAACACATGCTGTCGCGGACTTTTTCATAGAGCTTTTTGAGATATTCAATTCTGTGTATATTAATTTTGTGTATTTGTTATGGTTTAGGCAGCGTAAGCCATTTAAGAGTCCAAAAAAGCTACTTTTTCACGTTTTTCCACTACAAAATGGCGATTTTTAAAAGGGTGTAGGAGGTGAGTATCACGACTCTGTTATAGCCTATGTTCATCCCGGTAATCTCCTGAACATTTTGAAAAAGTCCCAACACAATCGGATCAGCGGTATGGTCGCGCATAAAGTACAAACCAACAAACAAACAAACATTCATTTTTATATATTATATATAAATTACTGTACATCAATGTAAAATTGGACTAGAAAAAACTGAAGAAGCTCAAAGTTTCCACAGTAAAAGCTTTTTTGCGCGATAGTGCGTTTTGTCGTACTTACAGCATTTGAAGTTCAACTTCCCACATTTCGGTGTTGCCAACCTAAATAACTATACTGTAATAAAACAACTATACTTTAATATTACATATTACAAACCACGTGTTGGAAGTAAAACCACTGCCCTCTATGTATACTAAGTACAAGGATGTATGTACAAAAGGTATCCAAAATGTAGTGTTAATATACTTTATACGAAACAAATCGATGCATTTAAAATTAACTGAACTTTATTTGAAACAACATAAAACAATAAATACGTACTTGCCGTCATTTTGTCACTAATTTGATCTAACGGTCTCCTGTAGTTTCAATTAATAAACATTGCCCACACTGTTTACATTAGTCAGTTGTTTATAATGAGCGCAAATATTTCCAACAAATATGTTATTGATTTTAACTATTATTTATTATTTGGAAAACAAATCGCGCGCAAAAAATAATGTACAATACACACTTTTGTGAAGTGTTTTACAAGAATCTTGGAAATTAAAAACCTCGCTATCGCTGTTGTTTTTAAACATTTTCCTTTCCCTCGCTTCTGTAAAAAACACTTCTCAACCTCGCATCGTAATATACTATTGCGTGTTTTTAATAGGAATATTATTTTTAAGAAATGTTTTACTAAAAATCTTGGTCAGTGTTGGATAAACACAAAAGGAGGACAGAATGTTTTAGAAAATCTGCGGGGAAAAAAAGAGAGAGAGTTTGTTATTATCGGGAACTATATTTAACTAAAATAAAATATACATAGTTTACTTAGGATAAGTATTATACAGTGTGATTATAAAGTCCCAGTACATTTTGTGGATAACGTAGCGCAAATAAACAAAAAATTATAAGGTAGTTTTCTACTATCAAGTTAGTGTTCAACATAACCTCCATCAATCTCAAAACATGTTTCCCAACGACGCACCGTCGCGTCGCCCAGAAAAACATGCACCACCATAATCCTCTGTAATCATTTCACTCGCTTGGCGTATGCGTTTTCTTTCAGCACTTGCAGTTTAGGAAACTTGGTTCTGTACACCTGTTGCTTGATGAACCCCCAAGCAAAAAAGTCCAGGGTGGCGAGGTCTGGCGAACGAGGTGCCCAGACACGAGGAGATGTCCTTCCAATCCACCTGTTGGGAAACCTGTCATTGAGATAATCCGCGTACAGCTAGAGCAAAAGTGTGGTGGTGCTCCATCTTGTTTGCAACACCACTGTATCAATGATACCATCTTGCTGTAACTGTGGCTGTAAGAAAAGTTTGTAACATATCAAGATAACACGTCTCCCGTGAGGGTTTCCTTTGGAATCAGTCTCTAACTTCTTCGTACGACTGGCCTCTTAAACGCGCAGCAACACAATCTCTATCCGTCTTCAATGGTGAACATATTTGTAATCTTTCGAATGGCTGTAACAGAAATACGATATGTGCGGCGATTTCTTAAAAATGTACTGGGACTTTATAATCACACTGTAGTTCTGAAGAATCGACAATAATAAAAATAAAATACTGTATATAATCCATCCACAGTAATTCTGCCCGAAGGCAGGTCCTTCACTGCTATGCTTGCAGCTTTAATAGTTAATTGTAGGTGTGGTAGCTTCCCGTTGCTTTCCATACCGTGGAAGGATGATGATGGTGACGATGATAATGATATGGATGATGATGATGATGGCCATATGATTTCGGGGACTGTTTGGGCCTTAAAGTTTTCCTGACATTTGTATTACAGGTGAGGAAAACCCCGCCAAAAACACCTCACCCACAAAAAAACGCCCCGACCGGGATGGAAACCGGGCCCGCTGCGTAACAAAGGCAGCACGCTACCTCGAGACAACAGCGGTGGACTACTGTAAATAATAATAATAATAATAATAATAATAATAATAATTAATAATAATAATAATAATAATAATAATAATAATAATATATAATAAATTAAAACTACCAGTAACTTTGATAGTGAAATATATAAAATATTCCGTCACGAAATCCTGCTTGAACTAAGTGAATCTTCGCAAGTCGAATTTATGGTCCGATTCTGCGGTTTTACGAAACATATAATTCTTCTGTAAATATCCAGTCACGTGAGTGAAAACAAACTGGCGGTCGCTTGACTGATGTGTTTAAATTATGCGTTACAGGTAAATCCCCACCGATTTTCGTTTGCACAACAAAGAAAACATTGCAGAAACTAGAGCGATTTCAAAATTTTATCTTCAGGCCAATTTTTGATTCTTTATGATAACAATTTTGCTGGTTAACGTCCCGTAACGTTTCCTTAATCGATTGCTAAATACAGAGTCTGGTTTTTGAAATAAAATAAAATTACGGCCGTCTAGAGCCTTTGGTAGACACCTCATACCCACATAAATCACATACACAAAAAAAACACACCACCACAAACAGACAAATCTCTATTAACTAACCTCCTTTGCACGATCGAAACCTATAGGCTCCTCATGGTCGCGATGGATATAAACTAAACTCTCCTACAAATTCACTATCCTGATGCTAACATTTTCCAATCATTCTCCTGTATAACCTACTTCCCTCAAATTCATAGTTATATTATTCCTCCCATCTCATTGTTTGGGTCGCCTATACGGGCGCATTTTTTTTTTCTGGTTTTCCTAACAAGGAGTTTCCTCCATGCCTCTCTTTCATCCCCCATTCATGGCCACATGTCCGGCTCATCGTAGTCTACGAGACTAACTTCCTATTATATCTGTTTCCCATAAATACATACATCTAATATATAAAGATGTTTGTTTGTTTGTTTGTTTGTTTGTTTGTTCGTACTTTATGCGCGGCCCATACCATTGATCCATTTGTGATGGGGGCTTTTTGCAAAATGTTCAGGAGATTCCCTTGATGTAACATAGGCTATAATAAGAGAGTTGTGATATTCCAACCCCTTCATCCCTAAAATTACCCTTTGTAGTTAAAACAAAACGTGAAATAAAGTCCCGATTTTTGACGTCTTACAATGGCTTACGCTGCCTCAGAACCATAACAAATACACTTCAATTGAATGTTACACAGAATTTGCATATCTCAAAAAACTCTAGCAAAAAGTCCTGCGACAGGAGAACATATTTATCTTTCTACGGATACTTGACAATAAACTTTTTTGTCTTTTCATTGATGCCAAGAAGATCTGGATAAGCAGATTCCCGGGCAAGCATAACACGCATGGCTGGTGGGGGTACAACACTTGACATTTGTTTTAGAATAGATTAGAAATTAGAATAGATTTATTTAGCCTGGTGGAGTTAAGGCCATGTGGCCTTCTCTTCCACTCACCAGAACCAGCATATGTTTACATATGACATACAGAAAAAATACAATAATAGTCATCTTAGACAGGACACAAACATATGTTACACATAACATGATCACAAAATTACACACAATAATATCATATTAAAACAGGAACAACCTATGTACCACCTATGAATACACATAAATTTACAATACATAGACAGTGAACATTCATATTATCTGTCATATTGAAATAATCATGAAATTAATGTTCTAATACTAGAATGACAACTCAAATACAATTAAAATTAACTTCATGATACAAATGAATAAAAAAAGGAATAACAGCTCGAATCTACTATACATACAAACGAAAGAAAAAAAATACAAATCCAAGTAATAAACTACAATGAATTAATCTACGCTTTTTATACAAGGCAATTAGGTCAATATATTAACAAATCCTAATTCTATTTTTATTAAATAATGCAAAAAAACGCATTATTAATTCGTAAAAAGTAGTATTAGTGAGTTGTTTCTGTTAGTGGATTTTATTTTCAATTTATTTCTGAAAGATGGTATAGTTTTGGCAGTCCTCTGACATAGGTGGAAGGTGAAGTCCATGTTCTAGGCAAGGAAACTGTTAAAAGATTTCGAATTAATAGGTATAGTCTGATGAGAGGGATATAAAGGACACTGTGCTCCAAGGGATCGGGTATCTAAAGTTTGTTTATCGAAGATTTTTAGTGGAGCGCTGTAGTGTGTGATAAATAATAAGGTAAAGAGTATGTGTAATAATGGTATAGAGAAGGCATTAGGAATGGATGGTTATACGATCTTTCGGAAGACGAAGCCATGACCATTGTTCCAGGGATGTTGTTGTATGTAACGTGATTCAAATCTACGTAAACACACATATAAAACGTATGCAAGAATTGTGAACATGTTGAAGTCTTTGGGTAGTATACAACGTATTTCAGGTCAGTAAAAAGAGTACACATAATCAAAATGGGGCATTGCAAGTGTTTCTACTAGCATTTTTCTTAGAGAAAACGGGAAACAATTTCTTATACGATTTAATGAGTGTATTTATTGAGAATATAGTTTTTGCAAATTTTTATTTATTTGTTTATTTCCAAATTAAATGTTTTATCCATAACCACTCATATGTTTTTTTTTGTTTTTACTGTCTCACTATAAGGTGATCTGAATCCCTTAAGTGACACATGTAATACTGCATTTGTGTTAATTTGAGGAATAATAGTCCTCTGATGGCCCATAATGATTGCTTGTGTCTTTCTAGGATTTAATTTCAAGTCCTATTTCTCTGTCCCACGCTTGTTAGCGAGTCAAGGTCCTCATGAATTTTGGTTAACCCGCGTTCATTTCAAGAATATTTGTCTGAGTGAAGGTAGATCTGCATGTCGTTCCGCAAATAAATGATGTTTGCAATGTTTTTAGGAGTCAGATATGTCGTGTTTTATAGATAGATTGGAATAAGCAACTGGGCTCGCGCAACCGAACCCTGTGGAACTCCCACTTTACGTAGGTCCAAGAAGAGCGAATGTAGAATTTCCTACAACATATTGCTGGCCGCTCACGAAGGTTAGGAGTTGAACCCTTGCGTGACACTGTCAGAAGAGTGAGAGTTTTTTTAGTTTAACAACAATAAGTCGCAAGTCTAATATACCGTGTCCAAATGCTTTACTAAAGTCAAGTAGTGTAAGAATAAGTAAGTTTTTCGATTATCAGATGCTTCGCGTATGTCTTCCATCTATTTAGTAGAGCATGTAGTTTTGTATTGTGTCCTGACCTAAAGCCTGATTGTTGTTATTGATCTAAAAAGGTCGTGTCAGTTAGTAGGTAAGTGAGTTGTTTGTGGGACTAATCGTTCCAAAGCTTTTGATACGGGTAGGTAAAAATTAATAATGGGTCGAAACGAAAAATCGTTAGGAGTTAAGGGAGTTTTATTACTTTCGGAGTGGGCGTACAATTGCTTGCTTCCCATAAGTGGGATTATAGAGGCTTGGAGTGAGGAGTTGAAAAAATGAGTTATGGTAGGTAGTTATAACGTCGATTATTTTTTAAGTAGAGTGATATTTATACAGTCACGTACCTTTCTGCTTTTGTTTATTATTCTTTTGAGAGCTTTCCTTTATGTCATTTTCTTTAAATTTTATGAAAAAATGGAAATGTTCTCTGTCTGGTGGATTTTGTCATATAGTAGTTCCTTATTTATGTGTGTTTTGTCTTTAGGAGTAAAGACTTGTGCTTGTAAAATGGTTTTATTAAGTGGGTTCAGGGGAAACAGGTAGTTTTTTCTACCGTGTTGCTGTCTTCTTCCTACACCCATTTTTATTCATATTTTTCCAAATATCTGGGTTATTGTTATTAGGAGTTCGTAAAGCTGGATTAGATGTCTAAGTTTGGCGTTTTCGATAGTTTGTGTCGTCTTGGTTACGACGATAACCGTTTCTAGTGATTGAGATTTATATCAGTTTTTTCGACGCGATATTTCCCGATTATGCTGCGTCTCTTTCAGTCATCAAGTCACGAATGTTAGCATACCACCGTCCAGGGAGCAGGGTGGGTTCGTTTTCACTAGTTTAGTTTTCCAGTGGAGCTGTGTCTGTCTATGTTTAGTTTAATATAAGGTTATTTAATGGCCTCAATACTTTTCGTCAACAGAATAGTGCAACGTTCCATATAGTAATGCCAGGGTAAATTTTATAGCGTCCTTCAAGTAGAGCCTGCATTGTTTTTATAGATTTTTTAGGTCTCTATATGTGATAGTCTTACGAGCTAGTTTTAGGGCAACTGCAGTGAATATGCTACGAATATAATCTCCATGTGCCTGATATTCCGGGGCGAGCTGACATGTTTTGCCCGTGGGTTAGTACTTCTGTCCTGGATTATTAGTAGCAATTAAGTCAAGTAAAGTCTCGAGAATTGATGTTGGTTGTGATGTGTAGGCTGTAAGGGAAGGGGATAGTGTATATCACAAACTTGGAACGCGGAACATAAGCTGTTGTGTATGTCCTGTTGTCAGTGTCTAGTATATTTATATTTAAAGTCACCCATGACGATAACGTGTTCATATTGTATTACGTGCGTTTTGTAGAGCGGATTCTATTTCTGCTATTTTTTTCAATTTTAGGGGGTTGGTTACCCTACCCAAAGAAGGCATTTTTTTGCAGCTGCGTATATTTTCTATAACCATACTTTTCAGGAGAATGTGCCTCTTTATTAGAAAATAATACAGGACTTAGCGGCAAAGGTCTTGTCCTATAACGAATAACACCAACACCCGCCCCCTCCGACTATGTACCCGATCATGTCTAAGGAAAGTATAACCATCCATGTTCACTTAAACTAGACTTAAATGAGGGAGTGTGAAGCCATGTTTCTGATACGATAAGCAATTAAATATTGGAAGAAGAAAAAATCATTCTAATTTCGTCTGTATGTGCAGTTAAACTTTGTGCGTTCAAGTGACCCACATGTAGGGGAAGACGGGAAGGGGGAGGAGAATGCTGGTTTCTAGAACCTGTCCTTGTATTAATTGTTGTTTGGAAGGGGTTGTGAGAAGGGTAGTGGTCTCTACCCTGTCAGAAGACCGCCAAATTTGAAATATTGCATTATTTGGATGGAAAATTTTAAAAAAGGGGAACCGAGAGAAGAAGAAAAGAAAAGGCACTAAGAGCGGAGGCAAAGAGGAAAGGAAGAAAGAAAGGAAAAGGGCGAGAGAAGACGAAGAATGAAGGGGAAAAGGGCGAAAAAGAGAAGGGGAAGTACGGTAGATATAAAAGTGCTAAATTGGGGATTATGGTATCACTGGGCGTGTTTGCACTAGTGGTAGTTTACATATCAGAGGCCCGTGGGTGATGATGCGTTTGGTATCTCCATTTTTCACATGTATTGCGCCATCAATTTCCACACATTTGTGACGCCAAATTTTGTGATGCAGTCCTTTTACAATTTTATATCTAATTTGGGTTGAGATCTTCTCTTACTGTGGATCCCACTGCCTTTCAATTGTTTTTTATTTGGAAGACCTCCCTTCTCTTTCTATAAAACTGATGAACTTAACAATAACAGGCCGTGGTCGATCCGACTTTTTCCCAACCCTGTGACTCTGTCGAATATCACAGGTTTCTAATTTAACTCCAATTTTGGAGGCCACGTCGATTGCTATTTGTCCGTATCTTTCACCATCCTGTTCAGGTATACCGAAAATACGTAGACAACTGTCGGACGTTGGTATTGCCTCTAGCGATTCGGTTTTCTCACTTAACTGGTTGTTCCAGTTTTAATATTTTGTTGTCCCTCTCCTGAAGCCGAGAGTTCCAACTGCCTAATAACTTCCGTATTACGGTCTATTAGTTACCTTTAGCTCCGTTACAATAGCCTCACGCACGGGAAGTCCTTCAACAGCTGCAACAGGGCTGGATCCCGCAAACATTCTTGGACCACACACGCTTTAGTATTTCATCTTTGCTTATTCACAATTTCTTGTTTTACGTGGAGCCATTATGCGTTAAAATTAAGCTACAAACAAAAATTAAATTCGAACAATATCGATATTACGTTTATAAAAAACAAACTAAACACCTCTGAAAATTTGCAAACCGAGCACCCCATTTCATCTTATTTACAATCCGCCATGCCACTCGGTAGGGTAGTAGGCACGCTGGATATTGCTAGTGTATATATTATCATGAACGTTTTCATTAATGTAGGAACGATGAACAATTGTAAAAATTTAAAAATATATTTAGCTTCAGTAGCTCAATCCTTCAGGATTCGCTAATAAAAGTTGAAAGAAATGTAACATTAATTCTTTATGTTTATGGTTAACATTTTTCATTAAATCGTAAATTGTAATGCAGCTATTAATACTTGTAGAATAAAAATATATATTTTAATTAAAGGACTTGTAATGTTGAATTAACAAGAAAAACAATTTAATATATTCACTTATCTACTATTCAAACATATATAAAGTATGATTAATACTTCAACAATAAAATGTTAAAAATCTCTTAAACATGTACTGACAATCGTCCTCAATTAAAACTCCTTGTTTTAAATTTCGTCAAACCAATTAAGCAATGTAAGTCGTTCAGAAACATGTTTTATCCCCAGCATTCCATCAGTACAATTTACATGTTGATGATGGAAAATGTTTCTGAAAGGGCTGATAAAATGCTGATGAAGGAACATGTTTCTGAAATGTTTTGCCTTCATTATTTATTTTTCGACACATTTTTTTAACACAATTTCGTTTTAGGTGAGGATGACTGATATATCATGTATGGGTTTTAATATTTTAATATTTTACTTATTAAGAAGAATTTTTAGGATGGAAAATCCAAGCAGTCAAGTCCTCCGGGAGAGACTTTAAGGCGTAGATCTCGAGTCTGAAGATTTTCAGGCTCGTAAAATAACCGCAAAATGAATGAAGAGGATCCTATGCAAATTTTAACGAAACGTTAACCATCCAAGTAATACTTTAGTTGTGCATTAGGTGTCTCACTGAGGAAATTTAATGATCCCATAATCACTCACTAACATTCATGGCTATAAAATCGTAATTTAATTTAGCTGTTTTGAAACATTCCCGCTACGACAACACCCTAAATCCCCCCACGGGGCATGTGATGATATATATATTATATATCATATATTATATATCTATTATCTCGTCACCGCTGTGGTCCTCGAGGTATGCATGCTGCCCTGTCACATAACGGGCCCGGGTTCGGATTCCCGGTCGGGACAGGCTCCTGGGAGGTTTTATCGGGGTTTTCCTCACCCTGTAAGACAAATGTCAGGAAGCTTAGGGCCCGACGGGTCCCCGAAACGAAATCATCCGGCCATCATCATTCATCCTATCATCTATCATCCTTCACCTGTGTGGAAAGCAACGGGAAGCTACCATACCTATAATTCCCTAGTAAAGCTGTAAAGCTTAGTATCCACTTTCTATGATTGTAGTGAAAGACCTGCCCAGAATTATTTCTATGGATATATTAATATATATATATATATATATATTATTATATATAGATGTGTGTTGGTTGTGTGTGTGTGTGTGTGTTTGCTGTGTAATGGAATTTATATACACAATGGACTAAAATGTACAATAAGGAGGAAAAGAAGATTACAAGTATTTGAGAAGTAAGTTTCTTAGGAACATTTTTGGACTGCAAAGACGATGAACATACAGGTGAGTGGAAAGACTTTCTAACAATGAATTACATGTCTTTATGGGGAAGCCAGATATAATATGAACAGTTACAGTCTCGTAAAATGCGATGGGCAGGATATGTGGTAACAATGGAGAATGCAAGGACATGCATGGAAGCTTCTTGTGGGAAAACCAGAGAGACATTAACCATGATTTTGAGGAATCGTTAGATTACACCAGGAAGTTATTGGAAAACATTAGCTCAAGGATAGGGATGTATGGAGAGAGCTTATGTCCGGGCGCCCATGAACCTACTGGTTCGATACTTGCCAGTGAGTTCGTTAGTTAATGGACTAAAGTGAGTTATCATACCATACTTTCAAAAATAAAATCCCATTTTTTATAAAAGAAACTTTAGGACTCAAATGTGCGTTAAAACAACCCCCAACACTCATGTGTAGTACATATAATGTACAAATATTTA
>JASPKZ010003161.1:0-59157 GCA_030220185.1 Diploptera punctata | reverse complement strand
CCGCCAGAAGGTTTGGATCAGTTTTAAAAATCCTGACCCCACCGGGACTCGAATTGCTTGTTCAAGAAAGTAAGTGATAACGAAGCACGAGAGGGTCCTTAAACCCAAACATAACTTCAATTGCAGACAACTGCCGACTACAGGAATACATTTACTTTAAAGAAAAATCCCTGTGCTCTGAATGGGATCGAACCGGGATCCCATCAACCGTGGTCAAGTCTAGAGAGTGGTCATAATTAATTTTTGAGTTTTACCGGCAATACTTGATAAATTAAAGAAAATAAATCAGGAAGATCCCGCAGGGCTATGTTACGCACATGTCATACTGGGTTAGTATTACATCAAACATTTTACAAATAGCCTATTTCTGGGTGGATATTAGCGTTGCTTGTTATCTCGTTTATCTTATCTCTTAACGCAACCAGTAATCATTTCCTTCATATCTGCCATTTCCGTTCTATCCCTATCTCAAAAATTTGATCTTTTTCATCTTTTACTCTATGACGCTACATGAATTATCAAGTTTTTGTCACCCTAAGACAAATATTAGGTACCATAAAGATTAATCCAATATTAATAATAATTTATTTATATACAGATTTTTAATGTTTACACATCTTTCTGTGCCTAAAGTTTTATTTTTCTTCTCCACTAATCTCTATCCATCCACTCCATGTCCTCCAGTCCTCATGTTCTCATTCCCGTTCTTATTTCTTGCATCCACGAGTTTCGAGGTCTTCCTTTCCTTCTTTTTCCAGGTGGTTACCATTGTAGTGTTTTGCTGGGTAACCTTTGTTCTTGCATTCGTTGTACATGCCCTTACCAATTTAATTGCTTATATCTTACACAATCTATAATTGAATATCTAATATTCATTTTTTCCCGTACGACAGTATTTTTTATTTTTTCTAATTTTGAATATCTTGCTGCTCTCCTCAAGAAATCCATATCCATCGACATAAGTTTCTGTTCTAAGTTTTTGTTGAATTTCCAAACTTCAGCTCCATATGTGACAGTACATCTCACTATTGAAATTAATAATAATAATAATAATAATAATAATAATATAATAATAATAATAATAATAATAGGCTAATTGTTTAATTTATTATGACAGAGTTAAGACCGTGAGGTCATCTCCTCCACACGACCAACACAAATATAATTGTTACAAAATGAGTTTTGAATTATACATAAAATGTACAAATTATAATAATAAAAAACCGAAAAAGAATGGGAATAAATCCTTCTTATACACTAAATATAGAAATAATATAAAAATTATAGCAATAGTATAATAATAATAATAATAATAATAATATAATAATAATACGTTTAATCTATTATGGTAGAGTTAAGGTCATTTCATTTATTTTTACATATGCCTATATATTGTCATAAGTAATGCCACGAGCAATTTTCAATTTATCTAGAGAATTTGGAAATCAAGAGTGGCATTTGTTAGGATTATTTAACGAATAAAATTAGCGCTGTTTACTCACAAATCACTATTTAAATATAGTTATTTTAAAATATTTATATATTTAATGTAAACGGCGATGTTTGTAAACAAATGATAAATGTTTGTTACGCTTCATTTGTTCATGACTGCAACCAGAACATATTATTTATTGCCAAAGGATCGTAATATTGTAAAATTGCACCCTAGTGGAGAAAAAATTAAACACATCAAACTGTTTATATCCAAAATTATAGGTTATCAATTAATTTCTGATGTCCTATGATGTAAATTATATTTTTCTGGAACGTAAATTTCTAGGAAATAATATGTTTAAGAAAGTGTAAACAGTGGTTTCTTTTTATTGTGGTATAATCAATTACTACGAATTGTTTTTCTATTATATCCCGCAAGCAGTATCTATACACATTGGTGCACTACATATACAATCTGCTAGCCGTAATTTTTTGGGGGTCAGTCACTGAAAAATAACGCTCCGACCTATTCAGAATGTTAAAATATGACTATTTAACTCATGCCCCAAATGGGAATCAATGACCAATCACGTTTCAATGATTTCTGTTTTACATCCAATCACAGTCGTGTTTCACGAAATATTTATCAGTGTTATAATTACCATATTAAAGAAAGCTCCTCCTTTTTAATATTCTGAACAGGTCTGCCATTATTTTGCAGTGACTGAGCCTGTGAGAAATACGGCTACCAGATTGTATATATAGTGCATGAATGTCAACACATGCCGCATGCGGGAGTTAATATAAAAACATTTGTAGCAATTGATTATACCACCAAAAAAAAACCACTGTTTGCACTTTCTTAAATGTATTTTTCCCAGGTAACAATCCAGAAAATATAATTGTCATATTTACATCATACGACATCAAAAATGAATTAATATACAGTTTGATGTGTTTCATTTTTTCTCCACTAGACAGCATTCTTACAATATTGCGTTCCTTTGGCAATAATAGTATGATCTGGTTGCAGTGATAAACAAAAGAAGCAGATGAAGTGTACCTATCGTTTCTCTTTTATTTTCAAACATCGCCGTTTACATTAAATATATAAATATTTTAAAATAACTATAGTTAAATAATGATTTGTGAGTAAACAACTTAATTTTATTCGTTAAATAGTCCTAACAAATGCACTCTTGATTTCCAAATTCTCTAGATAAATTCACTCCTCACTTCGTGAGTCGTGAATTTATCGATAATTTGGAAATCACCCGTGGCATTACTTATGATAAACTTATTATTTTATAAATTCCAGGTGAAACACAACTGTGATTGGTTGTAAATAAAAACATATTGAAACGAGATTGGTCATTGACTCCCATTTGGGGCATGAGTTAAAGAGTCAGTAGTAATAATTACTTTCATTTAATTCTCGGTGGATTCTATTTCACGTATTCGTCTACATCCACAAACAACTGACTGACTACCTAACTGAACACGAACTTTTAGATCAATACCAATCAGGCTTTAGGTCAGGACACAATACAAATACTGCTCTACTAAATATATGTGAAGACATACGCGAAGCATCTGATAATCGAAAACTGACTATTCTTACACTACTTGACTTTAGTAAAGCATTTGACACGGTAGACTTGGACTTATTGTTGCTTAAACTAAAAAACCTCTCACTTTCTGACAGTGTCACGCAATGGTTCAACTCCTACCTTCGTGAGCGTGAGCGTGTTGTAGGAAATTCTACATTACGCTCTTCTTGGACCTACCGTAAAGCTGGAGTTCCACAGGGCTCGGTGCTCGGCCCATTGCTTTTTTCAATCTATATAAACGACATATCTGACTCCCTAAAACATTGCAAACATCATTTATTTGCGGACGACATGCAGATCTACCTTCATCACTCAGACAAATATTCTTTAAATGATGCGGTAACCAAAATTAATGAGGACCTTGACTCGCTAACGGCGTGGACAGAGAAATATGGACTTCAATTAAATCCTAGAAAGACACAAGCAATCATTATGGGCCATCAGAGACTATTATCCTCAATTAACACAAATGCAGTATTACATGTGTCACTTAATAGGGTTCAGATCCCTTATAGTGAGACAGTAAAAATCTAGGAGTGTTTATGGATAAACATTTAATTTGGAATAAACAAATAAATAACATTTGCAAAACTATCTTCTCAATAATACACTCATTAAATCGTATAAGAAATTGTTTACCGTTTTCTCTAAGAAAAATGCTAGTAGAAACACTTGCAATGCCCCATTTTGATTATTGTGATACTCTTTTTACTGACCTAAATACTGTTCTTACCCAAAGACTTCAACGTGTTCACAATTCTTGCATACGTTTTATTTGTGGTATACGTAGATTTGATCACGTTCACACCATCCCTGGAACAATTGTCATGGCTTCGTCTTCAAGATCGTAGAACCATCCATTCCCTATGCCTTCTCTATAACATATTACACACATCTTTACCTTATTATTTATAACACACCGCTTCACTAAACTCTCTGATACACATAACTTAGATACCCGATCCCTTGAGCACAGTGTCCTTTATATCCCTCCTCATCATACTACCTATTATTCGAAATCTTTTACAGTTTCTCTTGCTAGAACATGGAATTCACTTCCACCCTATGTCAGAGACTGCCAAACTTTACCATCTTTCAGAAATAAATTGAAAATAAAATCACTAACAGAAACAACTCACTAATACTACTTTTTAAGAATTAATAATGCGTTTTTTGCATTATTTAATAAAAATAGACTTAGGATTTGTTAATATATTTACCTAATGCCTTGTATAAAAAGCGTAGATTAATTCATTGTAGTTTATTACTTTCTTTGTATTTTTTTTCTCTTCTTTTTATGCATAGTAGATTCGAGATGTTATTCCTTTTTTATTCATTGTGTCATTAATTTAATTTTAATTGTATTTAGTTTCATTCTATTATTAGACATTAATTTCATTATTATTCAATATGACAGATAATTAATTGTTCAATGACTATTATTGTAACTTTTTTTTGTATTCATATGTAACATGTTTGTCCTGTTTAATATGACTATTATTGTAATTTTTTTTTGTATTCATGTGTAACATATGTTTGTCCTGTTTTATATGACTATTATTGTATTTTTTTTGTATTCATATGTAACATATGCTTGTTCTGGTGAGTGGAAGAGAAGGCCACATGGCCTTAACTCCACCAGGCTAAATAAATCTATTCTATTCTACATAAATTCAATTTTAAAAACACACAAAAAAAAAAGACATACAGTATGTGAATAATGCGTAGTGCCATTTAAGAAAACAAAGTTAGCATTCGTATTTTGCTAATAAATAACGCTGGAAAGTTCACTGATCACCACAATATTTCCCTTCCATTCGACCAGCACAAATATACAAAATGCAATTTGGAATTATACATAAAATGCATAAATGGAGAAGACTACATAACAGTGAACTACATGGTCTTTATAGGAAGCCAGATATAATGAAAAAAGTTAAGGCGATGGGCATGACATGTGGAACGAATGGGGAATGAAAGATGTGCATGGAAGCTTCTTGTAGGAAAACCAGAGGGCAAACGCCCAGTTGGTAGACCAAGAATGAGGTGGGAGTTTAACATTAACCATGATTTAAGGGAAGTAGATTATACAGGGAATGATTGGAAAACATTAACTCAGGATAGGGATGTATGGAGACATTATGTCCGCGCGGTCATGAACCTATGAGTTCGATAGTGGCAGTGAGTTAGTTAGTTAGTTAGCCTATATATCCCTTCTTTATATACACTAAACATATAAATAATAATAACTAACTAACTCACTGGCTCCATCGAACCCATAGGTTCATGGCCGCGCGGACAGAAGCTCTCCATATAACTTATCCCTATCCTGAGTTAATGTTTTCCAATCATTCTCCGTATAATCCACTTCCTGAAATCATGGTTAATGTTATTCTCCCACCTCATTATTGGTCTACCAAATGGACGTTTTCGCTCTGATTTTTCTACATGAAGCTTCCATGCACCTCTTTCGTTCGCCATTCATGTCACATTTCCTGCACAATGGGGAATGAATAATAATAATAATAATAATAATAATAATAATAATAATAATAATAATAATAATAATAATAATAAATAAAACAATATGTATAATAATTATAAACTATTGATTCATAACATGTGTTACAACAGAATTTAAAACTGTCGTGAATTGAATCAAGGACATTTATGTTTTGAACTTTTATAGGAAAAATCACTGTGAGGTTTAATTTAAGATTTAAATTAAAAGGTTTTATACCTCACCTCTCATCCACTCTTCTAATTATACCGGTTTCGAAGCTTGGGCAGCTTCATCTTCAGTAATTTCTTGTCAACTGATGTTATGTCGATCAGGAGAACTGCTTCATCTTCCCTCTGTTGATGGACCAATGAACCTCCAGATCAAATCAGAATCCGTGGGAACTTCGAAGTTCATAAGTTTTTCTTTCATTTTTTATGTGGACTTTTTGCACCCCAAACCGTGAGTTCTTTTTGTTTTTTCTA
This sequence comes from Diploptera punctata, assembly GCA_030220185.1. Classification (NCBI taxonomy): domain Eukaryota; kingdom Metazoa; phylum Arthropoda; class Insecta; order Blattodea; family Blaberidae; genus Diploptera; species Diploptera punctata. The sequence goes on along the minus strand of JASPKZ010003161.1, from coordinate 53,128 downwards.
TTTGTTTAATTACACTGGGGTTTGTGTTTTGTATCAATTACATGTTTTGCAGATCCAACCATAAGCAGCTACTGCCGAGTTTTCCACTTCACCATATTTGACATTTCTAAGATGTTCTTTCATTCTTGCTTTCAAGTATCTTTTTGTTTTTCCTATGTAAATTTTGTCACAATCCCAGCATTTGAGCTGATAAATTCCTGATTTGTTTTCTTCATTTTTTTTTTCATTTTTGTTGATTTTAATTATCCTATTTAGGCTGTATTCATTCGTCTGAGCCAATCTCACGTTAAACTTTTATTTTTTTTTAAACTTGTGTTGTTTCAATGGATGGTGAGTGAATTTTTTGAATTTTATATTTTCATCTGTTTGTTTTGTAAGTGTGCTTTCATTAATTAATTTTTGTCTTTTAAACTTATATATTTTCTTGTGTACCATATTAACTCATTAGTAATCCAAGGATTGGGAAAAAAATCCACATAAAAAAAACAAGAAAGAACATCTTCGAAATTCCCGGTAATTCTGATTTGATCCAGAGTTTCATCGGTCCACCAATAGATGGAGGAAGAAGCAGTTCTCCTGATCGACATAATATCAGTCGACAAGAAATGACTAAAGATGAAGCTGTCGAAGCTTCGAAACCGGTATAATTAGAAGACTGGATATGAGATGAGGTATAAAACATTTTAATTTAAAATCTTACATTTTGTTTCTTCTGTTGATAGAGGATGGTTCACCCCTGACTATGAACTCATGTGGAATACACTTCCAAGAGAACAGATCGCCTGCAGACTCAGCAGTGGTTATGTGTGCGCTAAATGGACGTCTTTATTCGAAGATTCAGGTGAGTATTTCCATATATTATAGAAACGAGCGAAGACAAAAAAAAAATCATATAATTTTACATATGCCTATATATTCTCTATAATATTTATTATTATTATATTATTATTATTATTATTATTATTATTATTATTATTATTTGAGAATTTCCTCATCATTGTGGCTTTTTCTGCAACCAATCTTACTAATTAACATCAATTAAAAAAAATAATGACTACGTACTTACAGACCATCAGTTTGTAACAAACATTAACAAATTTCCCTTAACCCATTCGACTCAAAAGACGAGGTAGACTCTACGGTAGCTAAATGACCTTCAACTCAGAAAACGAAGTATAGTTGCTTAACTCTGCTGTTATATATTTTGCAATATTTTTTTTACATCCCTTGGCAGGATAATCTTTTGTTAACGTTTATGAATAGTATAGGAACGTATTTATGCCTTCGCCATTATTGTGACCTCAAATACCGTTATATTTTGTTTGTTTTGAATGTCTGAAAATTGACAATATAATTTACGGTAATTTAAATCCGGTTTCTGGAAAAAATCTGATGTGAATGGGTTAATTAAAGTTCTCCATCGTTCTCTGTCCTCTGTGTCTTCATCTGTTATACCAAATTTTCTCACTGGATTTTGAATAATATTCTTCCAGGTTGTTCTTGGTCTTCCTTTTCTGCTCCTTCTTTCAACATTCCATGCATATACAGTCTTTGGTAGTCTTCCATCCTGCATTCTTCTTACGTGTCCATACCAATTTAGCCTTCTGTGTTCAATCTCATCCATTATATTTCTTTCTGAATTCATCCATATTCATCCATCTGTATTTCTATATATATATATATTTTTTTTCCCCATCTGCATTTCTAATTTTTTCGAGTCGAGATTCCTGACAGCTCTTCTCCAAAAATCCATTTCAACTGAAGTTATTCTGTTGACATGTTGTTGTGTCATTGTCCAAACTTCGATCCATATAACATTATACTTTCTAGTATGGACTTATGAATTAGTTGTTTTGTTCTATTGATGCCGTTTTTACTCCATAGTATTTATTATATATATTCATTCATTCATAGTAATTCTGCCCGAGGGCAGGTCTTTCACTGCAATCATAGCACTTCCATGCTATGCTTGCAGCTTTACTAGGGAATTGTAGGTGTGGTAGCTTCCCGTTGATTTCCACACCGGTGAAGGATGATGATGATGATAGGGATGATGATGATGGCCATGTGACTTCGGGGACCGTTTGGGCCTTAAAGTTTTCCTGACATTTGTCTTACAGGTGAGGAAAAACCCCGATAAAAACCTCACCCAGAAAAACTGCCCCGACCGGGGATCGAACCCGGGCCCGCTGCGTGACAAGGCAGCACGCTACCTCGAGACCACAGCGGTGGACATTATTATATATAATTTTATAATATTATATTCCATAATATTTATTTTCATTTAATTCTTGGACGATTCTTTGTCACGTAACCGTCTATATAAATCCAAATTAAAAAAAAAGGAATATAGGCCTAATATATAGACCCTACAAATATTCCCAAAGTAAGACGCACTCTTAACCTCAAAATTAGTGTGCGCATTATATATTATTAATAATAATAATAATAATAATAATAATAATATAATAATAATAATATACTTCATTTATTCTGGCAGAGTTAAGGCCATAAGGCCCTCTCTTCCACTCAACCAGTACAAATACAAATAAATATTCGACAAATATAGATATACACTATACTAATTATAAACACTTAAAGATACAATAAATGTAACAATGTAATGTCATGTACAAACAACATTTATAGGGTAATAACAATAATGATACGATAATAATAATAATAATAATAATAATAATAATATAAATATGATACATTATACGGGAAACACCAATTAATATATATATCTTACACTGGATAATAATGAAGTCGAGTTTAGAGCAAATATAAATTTAGATTTCTTTTAAAAGATGCCAATGTCCGGCAGCCCCTTATTTCTTGTGGTAGGGAATTCCAGTTACGAGAAGTGGAGATGGTATATGACATGGAGTGATGTGATGTCCTATGTTGCGGTATATTAAGTAAGAGACTATGTTGTGATCTTGTGTTTAAGTTATGGTTTGAGGATAGATACTGGAAACGAGATGATAAATAATTGGGAATCGAGGTATGTAGGATCTTAAATAGGAGAATTAGACAGTGAGATTTTCTTCTCTCTTTTAGATGTAGCCATGACAATTCGTGGAATAATGGACAAATGTGATCGTATATTCACGTACGCTTTACATTCACAAGCAAATGATAACATTTGATATTATGATAAGTCTCCAACATCTAACATTTGTTTCTGCAACACCGAACGTACGACTAGCATATCGGTTTCCGTATTTTTCGGCGTGAAAGATAACTTCTCTTTTTGACGTGATTACGTCTTTAAATTTTGCGTCGAGAGGTAATTCAGAAAACTGATGGTAACATCGGGGGATACAGTTTGGTGTTGCAGGTTCGTATCTATCACCTACATCCAAAATTTAATTACACCACTCGATAGATAAAGGATAAAAGAATTCGTTACGTTGTGTGTGGACTGTGACGCATCGCGCGCGCGGCGGAGGGGGAAGCGCCGACATTTTTAGGTCGTTACGCTGAGTCACATAATTTTTGCATAGTATACATATTGACGTGGAGAAGTTACAACGTTCGTTTGAGTTTCAATCGTCAGCTCTCGTCAAGATCTATCGATTGCATATAGCCTATAAAACATTAGTGTGAAATAGTTACAGTGAATATTATGGTTTAAGATAAAAAAAACTAAAATAAATAATCCAAAATGTCGGCCTAAACTCGTCAAAAAACCAAATCAAAATATAGAGATCGTATACGGTTAGAAAGGGCTTCTCAACATCAATCCAGTGGTACCCATAAAACACCATATGACTGAATGAAGGCATCCGAGCGCATCAATGACGTCGCCAGTATATCTTCACCTGGGGCAGCCGAGTCTGCAAGTGGAGGATGTAATCGCTTCTATATCAACACTGTAGGACTTATTAACTAACTAACTAAATCACTGGCACTATCGAACCCGTAGGTTCATGGCCGCGCGGGCATAAGCTCTCCATATATCCCTATCCTGAGCCAATGTTTTCCAATCATCCCTGTATAATCTACTTCCCTCGAATCATAGTTAATGTTATTCTCCCACCTCATTCTTGGTCTACCAACTGGGCGTTTTCCTTCTGGTTTTCTTACAAGAAGCTTCCATGCACGTCTTTCATTCCCCATTGTGCCACATGTCCTGCCCATCACAGTCTACGAGACTTAACTGTTCTCATTATATCTAGCTTCCTATAAAGATCATGTAGTTAATTGTTATGTAGTCTTCTCCATTCACCTGTCTGTTCATCTCTCATTGGTCCAAAATTTTTCCTAAGAACTTTATTCTCAAATACTCGTAATCTCCTTTCCTCCTTTAAAGTAAGAGTCCATGTTTCGCATCCATATAGTGTAACTGGTAGAATAATAGTTTTATATATTTTCAGTTTAACGTTTTTTGAAAGGAGTTGGGAAGTCAAGAGTCTCTGTAATGCATAATAGCACGCATTTCCAGAATTGTGTAGGACTTATTAGTGTTCAAAAATGATTATAACACATATATTAGGCTCAACGAAAATGTCACCTGTTACGTACATGTATTCATGTAAAACACACGGCCGTCCCCACGACATAGCCACGCCCCGATTTTTTAAACTCGCATAGAAAGAAACTCACTTGATTTGTATTCTCTCCATCATAAATGTAAACTTAGGCCGATATTCAAGAACCAAACTTTCCGCGAAAAGCGATTCTCAGTCCGTCTCTCCGTGGTTAATTAAGTGGGTCATGCAGAACCTACTCTAACTGGCTCACTCTATTCAACATCACATGCTAACAAGATATTTATTTAAATATCCGGAAACAACTGAAAGATGAGAGCCTCGTCTACGGAAGGCGGAGATGGCATGGCCTAGAGAGCTTGGTTATGGAATACGGCCTTACTCTTACATACTTACTTCCGGCTTCTTAACATTAATAAGATTCATGATGAGGTTCCGTTGAAATATTATTCAAAATTAAAACATAAAATTATGAAACATCTAACTAAAAGGTCCGTGGTAATAAAAGATTCCGGGCTATGTGGCCGTGGTCTATAACTGGCGTTTCTTCCAGACGTTTCTCCCTCAACTGCGGAGGGCATCTTCAGTGGCGAGCGCTTCCAGCTGTTGTTTCGCAGTCGAGTCTACGACAGGGAAACAACAGCTGGAAGCGCTCGCCACTGAAGATACCCTCCGCAGTTGAGGAGAGAACGTCTGGAAGAAACGCCAGTTATAGACCACGGCCACATAGCCCGGAATCTTTTATTACCATGATTACCGGCCGTGAAAGCCTGCATTCCACTATTAAAAGGTCCGTCTCCTCAACTCTATTAGTTATTTAACTGTAGCGCTTTCGGGACTAGTCCCATCATCAGCAGGATTCAAAACTGGTGTTACACTGAAGATCTGGTAGAGGGGGTTACACGTACTGAGTGCGTTTTCATTTATCAGCACCCAGTACGTGTAGCCCCCTCTACCAGATCTTCAGTGAAACACCAGTCTTGAATCCTGCTGATGATGGGACTAGTCCCGAAAGCGCTACAGTTAAAAACTAATAAAGTTGAGGAGACGGACCTTTTAGGTAAATATTTCATAATTTTATGTTTTAATTCCGGCTTGTTCTAATTTTCTCTTGCATTATTAGCTAATGCAATTCTTATTGTTGTTCTCAAGAAGTAGTTCCAACAATACAAACTTGATAGAGGTAAAAAAAAAACAGTATAGAAAACAGAAGCTAGAATATTAAACTTGTTATCATATACAGTATATATTTTGGGATCTGATCGTAACTTTTTGTTTTTCTGTCGTACATCTCAGATTTTTAGATTAACCTTATATTCGATTGTTTTTACTTTCTTACACATTGCATTTAGAGTGCGCCTTATATTCGCGTGCACTTTACATTATGACATATATGGTACATATTAATACTTCGTTGTTTTACTTTTGCCCTCATTACCTGATAAACTTTTATCCCCACCAAACGTTCACACCTAAGTCAGTAGGGAAAGATTAGTTCACAGGCTACGCTTTTAATACGAATTGCATGTCTATTTTAAATCTACTACAAATAAACAATACCGGCCGCGGTGGACTAGCGGTTATGCTCCTTGCCTCTGGTGCCAAGGGTCGCAGGTTCAAACCCGGCCGGGGTCGACGGATTTTTTTAGGATGGAAAAATCCAAGGAGCAAGTCCTCCGGGAGGGACTTTAAGCCGTGGGTCCCGAGTCTGAAGATTTTCAGGCTCGTAAAAGATCTTTAAGCCTGAATGAAAAGGCCTCTAAGCAAAATTTACCGAATCTACCTTGGTTTCCTAGATGTCAGTATGAGGCGGAACGCTGACCACGGACCACTCAAATGACATATATACGAAAACAAGTGTAACTAAATTAATATGGTTCAAATTCTTCCCTGTAGGGGAGAGCGACTAAATCACTGTAAAGGAAACATGGGCTTACAAGAAGACAAATAAATAACATAAACTTTTGCGATAATGAGGTCATTGTACTTCGGGCACTTTTATCTGGCGGATGGGGGTAATCTAGAAAATAGTATTGATCTTATAGTCTAGGATCCGAAGAGAGGTCGACATTCAACCATCTGTTTACCGGATGAAACATATTTTTTTATTAAACCTCAAATATAGACCAAAACATCCAGAAACACTTGCCTATTAAAATATGTTCATGGCTATCTTTAATTAAAGTTGGCTGCATCCCGTGATTCCGTAGTGTAAACCGCTTCATGTTTGTTGGCGCATGCTCATGGTGTATGATTGGAACTTACTTACTTACTCACTGGCACTATCGAACCCGTAGGTTCATGGCCGCGCGGACATAAGCTCTCCATACATCCCTATCCTGAGCTAATACTTTCCAATCATTTCCTGTATAATCTACTTCCCTCAAATCATAGTTAATGTTATTCTCCCACCTCATTCTTGGTCTACCAACTGGGAGTTTTCCCTCTGGCTTTCCTACAAGAAGCTTCCATGCAAGTCTTTCATTCCCAATACGTTCAACATGTCCTGCCCATCGCAGTCTACGAGACTTAACTGTTCTTATTATATCTGGCTTCCTATAAAGAACATGTAGTTCACTGTTATGTAGTCTTCTCCATTCACCCGTTTGTTCATCTTCCTTGGTCCAAAAATTCTCCTAAGTACCTTATTCTCAAATACTCGCAATCTCCTTTCCTCCCTTGAAGTAAGAGTCCATGTTTCGCATCCATATAATATAACTGGTAGAATAATAGTTTTATATATTTTCAGTTTAACGTTTTTTGAAAGGAGTTGGGGCATCAAGAGTCTCTGCAATGCATAATAGCATGCGTTTCCAGAATTGAGTCTATGTTTAATTTCTTTGATAATTTATGCATTTATTTATTTATTATTTTATTTTCAGTTGAATATACGATGCATCTCTGCACAAGAATAACAGTAGAAGGAGAAGGTGCGATGACTTCCGGATGTATAACTTCTACAGCGAACAACACTCGGCGAACAGAACTCTGCGCTTGCAGAACATATCCCGGGAACAACACGCCCTGCAATTTAGCGCCACATGTCTATCACTCCACTATGACACCGGTTATCCTCACAGCTCTGCCTGTCATAATCTACAGTCTGACATAACTCCATGGTTCCAACCTCTCAATACTCATCAACAGGCACGATTTTTATGTGCTCATATGTGAGACAAATTCCAATTAGAACTTTCTGAAAGAAACTAATAAGTGAGATTTTGCCTGAAATTGAGAATAAATTTTTGTTTACTCAAATACTAACAATGGCCTAATCATCATTATGTTTTTAGGGAAGTAAGTTGAATTTACCAGACAGGCTTTGGTATCCATTGACAACGGCATGTAATAGCTCAACTTATTTCCTAGGGAAAGAAAGTAATTGACTTAATTAATAATGTAACGGTTTTTTTTTAATTTACATCAGTCCTTAAATATTCTGTATACTTTTTCATATGTTTCCTAGATGTCAGTATGAGGCGGAACGCTGACCACGGACCACTCAAAATGACATCTATTAGAAAACAAGTGTAACTAAATTAGTATGGTTCAAATTCTTCCCTGTAGGGGGAGAGCGCCTAAATCTCTGTAAAGGGAAAACATAGGCTTACAATACAATTGTCAACTTTGGTGGTAATAGAAAATGAACCGCAGCATTCGCCGCTTCCTCTTCATCACAATTAATCATATCTGTAATTAATATGCAGTCTGAAACTGTTATTTAAAGTGTCTGCCACTAATTCAGACAACAATAAACAATTGCAGTTGTTTTATCAACATTTCCTTGCTAACAAACAATTGAACTCTTCAAACCATTGTATAAATTCACACGAAATATAAGAATTAAACATAATTATTAATATAGGAGTGAACAAAATTATATACGCAATTCGGGATGTAAGTACATTACTAGTCTCGGACTTATCCGCTAGCCCTCGTTAAAATTCGGGCTCGAACACGTCCTCAACTAGTAATGTACAACTTACTTCTCATGTTGCGTACTTAACTAGTATAACTCCCCCCCCCTCTTTTGTGACATATAACCTTTTTTGCGACATTTAGCATTTTTGCCCCACTCTGTCCGTAATCCCTACCACCTTTCCTGTTTATCTGATTTTGTTCTGTTACTTTTTTAAAATTTGTTATAAAACGAATTATATATATATATATATATATATATATGACATAAGAGAAATAAATGCCTGGACGGGATTTGAACCCGGACCTCTGGGTTGGTATCCCAGCGTGCTATCCATTACACCATCGGGCAAATCCAATACAAACATAATTCTTTCTTATATATACTCTTACTCACTGGCACTATCGAACCCGTAGGTTCATGGCAGCGCGGACATAAGCTCTCCATACATCCCTATCCTGAGCTAATGTTTTCCAATAATTCCCTGTATAATCTACTTCCCTCAAATCATAGTTAATGTTATTCTCTCACCTCATTCTTGGTCTACCAACTGGGCGTTTTCCCTCTGGCTTTCCTACAAGAAGCTTCCATGCATGTCTTTCATTCCCCATACGTCTTTCTTATATATATGAATATGAAAGTTTTCTTGGGTTTTCCGCGTCTTGGATTCAAGTTCGGCCTCGGCCACTGATTCCGACATTTCGGTACGATCCCACATGTCATTATCAAGGAATAAGGCGCGGAAAACCCAAGAAAACTTTCATACTCATACTTATATCCGCGAAAATCTGCAATATATATATATATATATATATATATATATATATATATATATCATGTAATATTAAGCTTGCATTGCTCAATCATTCCCTGTATAATATACTTCCCTCAAATCATAGTTAATGTTATTCTCCCACCTCATTCTTGGTCTACCAACTGGACGTTTTCCCTCTGGCTTTCCTACAAGAAGCTTCCATGCATGTCTTTCATTCCCCATACGTCTTTCTTTTATATATATATATATATATATATATATATATATATATATATTATATATTCTCCATTATTACGAGATGTAGCGAGAACTCTGTCTTCACTGCCATATAGTAGCTAGCTTCTATAACAAGTAAGCAAATTAAAGAGAATATTTTTACTTTATAGCAGTGGCACTTTATCGATGCTATAATTACATTTTTGACATTGAGCAATGCAAGCTTAATATTACATGATAAGAAAAATAAATGCCTTACGGGATTTGAACCCGGACCTCTGGGTTGGTACATCAGTGTGCTATCCATTACACCACCGTACACATTTGACAAGAAAATATCCTATAAACCGATCGCAGCACCATCCACCAGGTCCAATTTGAATCTAAACCATCCAGGGACCCACTCAAACACACACAAATAAATTCATCAAAATCGGTCCAGTCGTTTAGGCAGTTTTTTTATTTCGAATTCCAAGTAAACCTCCACTTATAATTGTCGGAATTCCCTCATTTTGATAGTACCTACCTCGGTCTATTATAATCGAACATTCTGAGTTTTATATTTGAAGAGAAAAATTTTCGCCTAGACCGGGACTCGAACCCGGGACCCTTGCTTTCCGGGCCAAGTGCTCTACCAACTGAGCTACCGAGGCGAGTTACGATCTAGACGCAAATTTTTCTTATGTACGTTGTAAAAGAGAAAAATTTGCGTCTAGATCGTAACTCGCCTCGGTAACTCAGTTGGTTTCTCTTATGTACGTTGTAAATTACAACGTACATAAGAGAAAAATTTGCGTCTAGATCGTAACTCGCCTCGGTAGCTCAGTTGGTAGAGCACTTGGCCCGGAAAGCCAAGGGTCCCGGGTTCGAGTCCCGGTCTAGGCGAAAATTTTTCTCTTCAAATATAATTTATCCTTCAATGAGAAGTGTTAAATTAATAATAAAATCGTCAATTCTGAGTTTTGTTGTGAAACATTGAATATTTTGACCAAACATGAGCAGCAACTGCAGATTTTTCTATTTCCCCATTTTTAATATGTTGCTGCTCATGATTGGTCTGAAAAACATAATATAAATTCGGAAACAAAATTATTAAAACAGTTAGAAAATACAAAAGAGCTGAATATTTGGGGGAAAAAATATATATTCAGAAGAACAAAAACAGAGTTATGAATTTTGAAATACCGACGGAGCGTGACCTTGTTTGGAGGTTCTTTGGCCAACTACAGGATGGAGCTGACATCGACATCCAGGGTGTGCAACATAAATCTAACCAGTCTGGACAAGCTGACGATAAAATAGAATTGTTTTTAAACATGTCCAAGAACAAATCAACATTAATATTGAGGTAAGATGATCAGACTGAAAATAATTTAATTAAATTCCTTATTTCTCAGAAAGAACAATATGTGGCTTATCACGTTATTGACCTAATCCCTTCAATTATATAATTAACCAACACTTATTTTGATTTTTTTTGGACATCCAGATGTTTATATTTTAAATCTACTTGGATTTGGAATAATTTCTCATATTAATCTGTCATGAAAGTAGTAAAAAGGATGTCTTTGGAAGTTTAGAAATCATTTTTGCTATATTAGGCGCCTCTGATGGCCACGAGCCTAACCCAAAAGTGGTGGTATGGGTCATGAGAGAAAAATCTAGTGTGTCGATCCAGGAAGACGACCTACAACTTGCATAACACCGTATAGTAGATTTTCGTTCCATTCATCCATAATATACTGGTATAGCGCAATATATTTTTCAGGTCGTGGTGCTTAGGGCAGTCTGTCCCCCAGTCTGATAAGAACTAAGAACTAAATAACTGAATAAAAAGATCGATTCACAACATTAATACGGGATTATGAGATTGTCTATAATGACGTAGCCCATTGTTGAGCCATAGCGTCTCCTGTAAGAGTTACTTTCTAGTTACCTTATTTAATCAGAGATGCCATGGATGGCATGCGGTCAACACGCCGACCCACTGAGACATCTAACAGGCAACTAAGGTATTACTAGGACTTTGAGGTCGGTAAATTTTGCTTACATGTCTCTTTATTTAGGCTTAAGGATATTTTACGAGCCTGAAAATATTCAGACTCGGAATCCACGGCTTTAAGTCCATCCCGGAGAATTTTCTCCTTGGATTTTTTAGGACGAAAAAATCCATCGATCGGCACAAAATATAAAAAAGAAATGAACAAGTGATAACTCACACTTCGCCATCGGCGGATTGCAGTTGTCAGTTGTTGAAATTGTTTATATTTGTGGACTGCCCTTTCAGCAGTTTTATTTAACTTGGCTCTTGAAAGGTAATAGGGAAATTACACTTAAAAGGAATACTCAATTATATACCCTAGTAATTCTGTCCGAAGGCAGGTCGTTCACTGCAATAATAGTATTTCCATACTATGCTTTGCAGCTTTACTAGGGAATTATAGGTGTGGTAGCTTCCCGTTGTTTTCCACACCGGTGAAGGATGATGATGATGATGGCCGGATGATTTTCGGGGGGCGTTGGGCCCTAAGCTTCCTGACATTTGTCTTACAGGTGAGGAAAAACCTCGAAAAAACCTCACCCTGGATCCTGTCCCGACTGGGAATCGAACCCGGGCCCGCTTCCTCGAGATCACAGCGGTGGACTAAAAGGAATATCCATCCATACATCCATAGTAATTCTCCCCGAAGGCAGGTCCTTCACTGCAATCATAGAATTTTCATGCTATGCTTGCAGTTTTACTAGGGAATTGTAGGTGTGGTAGCTTCCTGTTGCTTTCCACACCGGTGAAGGATGACGATAATGATGATGATAATGATAAGGATGATGATGATGGCCATATGATTTCGGGGACCGTTTTGGCCTTAAAGTTTTCCTGACATTTGTCTTACAGGTGAAGAAAACCCCTGATAAAAACCTCACCCAGAAAAAAAGCCCCGACCGGGGATCGAACCGGGGCCCGCTGCATGACAAGGCAACACGCTACTTCGAGACCACAGCGGTGGACTAAAAGGAATATAGTGCATAAAATTAAACAAGCTTGTTTATGCAGACGATGTTGCTTTTGTAGCTCGAAATATAACATTAATCCAATAAATGTTGGGGATAATTCATACAGAGGAGTCAAAGGCTGAGTTAATATAATTAATGAAATTAAATGAAAACAGAATACATTAATGTGATTATTGTGATATTGATGAATTTTTGTGTGTATATCTGATTGGGGGCCCCTCGATGGTTTAGATTCACACCCTCTGAAACCATTAGGTGTATGAGTTCACCTGAAGTGAAGATTTAAAAATCGCTCTATCTGTCACAATTTTCGATGTTTCACAACGAAACTCAGTATATCCTATTAAAAATAAACCAAGGTAAGTATGATCCAAAAATAAGCGAAATCCGACATTTAGAAGTGGAGGTTTACCTGAAATTCGAAATTAAAAACTAACAACCGCCATGTTTGGTTCGTCTCAGCGTATATCATACAATTTAATTAACCTGTAATATTTCATTTATTTAGGCGTAGCGATGCACGCCGGGTATTAGCTAGTCTAATATATAAAAATTCATGTTTGTTCGTATTTAAACGCTGCCATACCGTCCATCCGATTGTGATGGGGTTTTTTTGCAAAATTTCAGTAAATTCCCGGGATGAACATAGGCTGAAAGAGAGTTGTGATACTCATTTCTTACACCCTTAAAAACGTGAAAAAGTTCCATTTTTGACGCTTAAATGGCTTATGCTACCTAAACCATAACAAATACACAAAAATAATGTACACAGAATTGAATATCTCAAAAAATTGTACAAAAAAGTCCGCGAGAGCATGTATTTATCTTTTACAGATAACTCACAATAGCCATTTTTGTCTTTCATTGATGCCAAGAAGATCGGGATAAGTAGATTCCCAGGAAAATGTGTGCTGCCGTACAGTTCAAACGATTATGATGGGGCTTTTTGCAAAATGTTCAGGAGATTCCCGGGATGAACATAGGCTATAAGAGAGTTGCGATAATCAACTCTCACACCCTTAAAAATCACATTTTGTAGTAAAAAACGTGAAGAAATCCCTTTTTTTTACGCTTAATTTGCTTACGCTGCCTAAACCATAACAAATACACAAAATTAATGTACACAGAATTGAATATCTCAAAAAGCTCTACAAAAAAGTACGCAACAGCATATGTTTATCCCTTACGGATAACTCACAATAACCATTTTTGTCTTTCATTGAAGCCATGAATTATTGACACAAGTACGTAGTTTCCTGTGCAAGCATAGCAGCACATGGCGGGTATTCTTTTACGGATAACTCATAATAACGAATTTTGTCTTTTAGCTGATTTATGCCAAGAAGATCAAAATGAGTAGATTCCCGGGCAACACCGGGTAATCAGCGCGGGGAATCCTAAAATAATTATGATATACATTTATAACTATTTTTCATTTTCCTTATTCAACTAATCATAAGAAGTAAATTAATTTTTTGTCTTTCAGCTGATTTATGCCAAGAATATCGGGATGAGTAGATTCCCGGGTAAACAGTACGGGGTATCTAAAAATAATTACGAGATATTTTTTCTTCTTATTTAACTAAACATAAAACACTTAATTTTCACATTTCAGCTCATTTATGTGAAGAAGATCGGGATAAGTAGATTCCCGGGCAACGCCGGATAATCAGCATGGGCTATCTAAAAAAATATAAATTTATAATTATTTTTTAATTTCGCTTATTCAACTAAACATAAAATCACTTAATTTTCATTTATTTAGGCGTAGCAGTGCACACCGGGTATTAGCTAGTCCAAAATAAATTATTATATAGTATTCCTACAATATAAGTAGTAGTGACTTAAAACAAGGCAAGCGAATAGGACAGCTTGAAATTATAGTTACATGTTAAAAACACAAACTAAGCTGATAATTAATTTTATCTGGTTGTTTCTCATAACAATAAAAATCCGCAAGATAAATGTGAGATAACAAAATTTAATTCGTTCCGCCGGGAAGATGGATGATTTCCAGATGTGTCGCCGCGTGTTGGGGTTCGTTTGTCTTCAAATCCGTAAGTTAACATAACATGTAATTCATATAATATCATTTTAAACGACTATTTAACTCATGCCCCAAATGGGAGTCAATGACTAATTACATTTCAACGATTTTTTATTTACAACCAACCACAGTCTTTTTCACCTCGATTTTATCAGTTTAATTTTATCATTTTAAAATCAAACTCCTCCTTTTTAAAATTCTGAATAGGTCATAGCATTATTTTTGCAGTGACTACATGCGGCTACCAGATTGTATCACGAATGTAAACACATAGTGCTTGCGGATTATATTATAAAACATTTGTAGCAATAGATTATACCACAAAAAACACTGTTTGCACTTTCTTAAATGGATTATTTCCCAGGAAATAACGTTGCAGAAAAATATAATTGACATATTTACATCATAGGACATCAGAAATTAATTAATACCTATAATGTTAGTTATAAATTACTCCACTAGGGTGCATTCTTACAATATTGCGATCCTTTGGTAATAAATAATGTGATCTGGTTGCAGTGATGAACAAATGAAGCATAACAATCGTTTCTCATTTGTTTTCAAACATCGCCGTTTACATTCCGATTGAGGGTCTTTCCACTTTTCAGCGGTTGCCCTTTTACCAGCCGGCTGCTGGCCCTTCACATCCACATGTGTCAATCACAGAGGTAGATGATCAACAGCCAGTGTAGGGGTGACATGTTAGCATGTCGAGTCCCCCAGCCGTTATAGCTGGTTCCTCAACCTGGAGCCGCTACTTATTGTAGCTACCCAATTGCCTCACGATGCTGGGTGGGCACCGGTCCCATACTGGCCGAAATACCATGAGAAAATTTCTTCCCCCATGGAGACTCGAACCAGCGCAAGTCCCGTAGCTCTGCGCCAAGGCTTCCTACCTTAACCGCTCGGCTACGGCGCGGGACGCCGTTTACATTAAATATATAAATATTTTAAAATAACTATATTTAAATAATGATTTATGAGTAAAAAATTTAATTTTATTCGTTAAATAGTCCTAACAAATGCCACTCTTGATTTCCAAATTCTCTAGATAAATTCACTCCTCACTTCGTGAGTCGTGAATTTATCGATAATTTGGAAATCACTCGTGGCGTTACTTATGACTATTATGTAAGTATGTTAATGCCTTATAGGCACCAAAAAACCAAATTCGGTATTTAGTTTCTTCTTCTGCCAAAAAGCACAGGTTTAGGTTTATTCCCGACTATGGACTACAACTGGAACTGATGTCCAACGGCGATGAGGTCAACACAATGTGTGTCTGTTTCCTGCAGGGTGATGATTTAATAATCACACAACAACAAAGAATTACTCGCAGGCTCGAAATGTATCAATAACTATGTTTTCGTACTCGCAGAAGACGAAAATGATATTAGTTTTTATCCAATCACCTAACCGGAGTCAGATATTTCGACGACAACCTTTAACAGAAGTATTCGTTTCCGCGAGAGTCGCAGGCGCTATTGTCTCTCAAACTGGTCACCCTTCTTTTTGTTTTACTCTTAGGGATTGTTAAATCCTCAGGAATACACAGGTATACAACATTTCCTGATTGCCACTGTCAAATACGTGAAGTAATGGCTTGTAATAGCTCGTTCTGTACATAAATTTATAATTATTTTTCTTTTTACTTATTCAAATAAACATAAAAATAAATTTCATTTATTTAGGCTGGCAACGCATGCCGGGTATGAGCTAGTAAATTATGATAATTTTAGGTTATGGGAAAAAACGTATCACAGATACCACAAACTGATATTATAGGATAAACGGATATTTTTTTATTAAACTACCGAGAGCATTTAAACTGCCGACATATTCATAAAACAACACTACTTAAGAAAATTAATAAGTTTAAAGACATTTTTCTCTTCCGTTAGAAGCTATGGATATACCTCTAATGCAATTCTTGATGATCTCACGAAATGTTTCTCTAAATAAATAATAGTTTTAAAAAACTAAAACAATACGCTTTATTTGAAAACCGAACTAAAAAATGAAAAATAATTTTAATTTCCAACAAGCTTGGGAAAAAAACAAAGTGGCCAACAAAAAAAATCATCTCTAACACATCTAGAATAAAACTAGAGTTATCTATAAACAAAAATAATTTTACCATCAAAAACATGAGGTGTTCTTTATCAATGAATATATTTGATAATAAACAGATATTGGTAAAAGTAAAGTCTCTAAGAAGGAAACGTAAAAACCATAAAAAGCTCCCCACGCTTTTGATGGTAAAATTATTTTTCTGTAGATAGTTCCAGTTTTATTCTAGATGTGTTGGAGATGATATTTTTTGTTGACCACTTTTATCCCAAGCATGTTGGAAATTAAAATTATTTTTCATTTTTTAGTTCGGTTTTCTAATAAAGCGTGTTTAGTTTCTTTTAAACTATTATTAATTTTTTATTTTTTAGTTTGGTTTTCTAATAAAGAGTGTTGTTTTATTTTTTAAACTATTATTTATTATTTTAATTTTTAGTTTAATTGATTGTCATAAACCGGAATCCCATGAAAATTTAATTGCTTACGATACTTTTAGTTCTAAAAAAATCCTCAGGGCAGAATTTGAACCAGCGGCCTACGGATTACTGAAATTATATACCACTACAGTCCACCGCTCTACCAACTGAGCTACCAGAGGATATAATATTAATTTCTTACAACGATGGACTAAAAAGTCGATAAGTCCGCAACCTATTATACCGGTCTTTATTTTTTTGATGTCCTGATGATCCTGGCCAAGATCTAAGAAAACAAATTATAAAATTATTGTATTGTCATTGGTCCTTTACAAGTATACAAAGTTCCAAGTCGATCCAGTGTTTTTAAGTGGGTGAAAATCGTGTTGAAAGATTCCGTTACATAGATAGATACAGGTCAAGCTAATATAAAGCGTGTAAAAACAGTACAGCTAACAGAAAACAAAACATTAAACTTATTATGAAATAGAATACATATTTTTGCAATATGATCATAACTTTTTGTTTTTTGAGGTTAGGCTTAAATTCGATTTTTATTTTTAGTTTATTACATCTACAATTATCACAAAAAAAAATGAAGACATCTTAGAAGAATTACACATGGAATCTTTAGAAAACAAAATTTCTGATTATAAGTCAAGATGGATACAACATGTTCATCGAATGGAAGATCACAGAATACCCAAACTAATGTTAAGTATCAACCTGCAGGAAGAAGAAGACCAGGACGTCCACTCAAAAGACTTCTGGATGGTGTTTCTCTTGAGGCCGAAACAGGTCAACAAATGGCCTAAATTCGTGAATGTACTATGATGATGATGATATCTACAATTTGAAGTGCGTCTTAGATTCGGACATACACAGTATGAACCTTTCTGTATGACCTAGGTTCCTATATAAAACTTTGTCTGTGACGTCATGTAACATCCTGTACAATAATATTAAATTGTATAATCAGGGAAAGGATTTAAGGTCAAATTTTGGTTGTAAAAGGGGGGGAAAGGTCCTGAAAATACATACAAAAAAGGTGCAAAGAAAGATGCTGCTAAAACAATTGAATTAAGGTTTAAACCAGTTACATGAACTCGGTTTACATAATATGCATAACATTTTGCATCAATTTTTCTTCTTTATAGAGTCCATAAGAGGTAGTTTATAGTTCTTTAGTTTATTGCAATATTTACTTCGCAGATGGAACATCAAAGAATGATGCCACCAGTTTCGATAAATTGCGTTTTGAATTCTTCTGAAATTGCATACAACTTACCATTCTTAACATTCGCCATGTTATTGTTGCGAAAACCCAGTTGTAATACTAATAAAAATACATTGTGGTTCAGACTAGATAAACACAGCCAACAAGTCGGTAGAGAAAAAAAAATATTCCCAGTAACTTATTAATTTAACTTATATAAACTGTTACAGCAACACTGTTGAAATTTAAATTTGAATTCACAGCTGCAGATTGGCCATTGTTTGGGGAGTATAAATTACATAAATTATATTTTTATATTTATTTAATATTGTTTATTTCTGATTCAGATTTAAAAAAAGTTGTTCAAGAAGAAGAAAAAAAATACATTTTCCGTCCTATATTTTAAAAACGTAGAGAAGAGTGGAGCAAAAGGCGCTGGAGCATAAAAAAGAGGGGAAAAGGGGTGAAATGTAGTAATCTCACGAAAATGTGCAAAAAAGTGCAACAAATTCTGTTCATTTCACTTTATTTCATTCCCCCAAATACATATTTTGAACTATTGGTATGAAAAGTTATATTTTTGGAAAAGTGCCGCACCTGAAATTCCTTTCCCTAGTAATAAGTTATAACCCTAAGAGCAAAAGCATGTATATTGCATAACTGTAGAAGACTGCCGATAGAGAGCTTCTCATTCTACTGCTTCCCATCCTCTCTCCATCTCCTAACCAATCCAATTACGGTGATTATTTTTTCTTGATTTATTGACAGTGCTGATTGGAATTCCTGCACAACGCCAGGGGTTCTGCTTCCGATTCACATATCTCGGACCAGGATTTGATATCTACTCTCAAAACATCTCCAACACCTTCTGTGATGACATTATCACAACTCCTTGCCTACAGCCAGTGCTTAGCAAAGGTGACGCTGTTTCCATATAAATGAATTTATTCACTGCATATATTATATTAGAAGAGAAAAATTTTCGCCTAGACCGATACTCGAACCCGGGATCTTTGGCTTTCCGGGCCAAATGCTCTACCAACTGAGCTACCGAGGCGACTTATATAATTGCGATCTAGACGCACATTTTTCTCTTATATACGTTGTAATTCCCTCGCGCCAAATGCTTTGAAACCTTTGCTTCTATCTTTGCAAATGGCGGCTTCTTAGTTAAGAACACATTTATTGGGAATTTAAACACTACTTTATAAAGCTAGTACGGCTTCTATTGACGTTTTTATTAATAATTTAACACTTCTCACTGAAGTATAAATCATATTTGAAGAGAAACATTTTCGCCTAGACCGAGACTCGAACCCGGGACCTTTGACTTTCCGGGCCAAATGCTCTACCAACTCGCCTCGGTAACTCAGGTGATAGATCATTTTGCCCGGGAAACCAAAGGTCCCGTGTTCGAGTCTCGGTCTAGGCGAACATTTTTCTCTTAAAATATAATTCATCCTTCAGTGAGAAGTGTTAAATTAATAATAAAAAAACTGCATATTTTAGACATTTTAATAATAACATCGAGGGGTGTTTTAATTTCCACAAATCAGATAAAAAAGACACTTTGCTGAGTAAGTTTATGGTCACTTTAAGGTCAATAGATCTGCCTAATTTATGTAAGAATATGCCTCCTCATATCTGACACTTTATGGAAGAAAAAATTACAAATGCTACGGCGTAAGTCAGTTAACCACCGCACATGGTTGCAAGGGAAAAAATCAGATTGGTTGAAACTTGGTTTGAATACAGGGCCATCAGAATATAACCTCAAACACTACTGCTTGAGGTAATTTGCTAACTTGGGAAATTTCGGTAGTTGTTTTTTGTGTAGACACTAGGGTTATAACTTTTTGGAGTTTTGTGAAATAAAATAGTTCCTGTGCAATGGATGGATGGACTTTTACTTAAAACCATTGAAAAAGGCCTTCATTTCACTGAGCTTCAAGGAAAGGTCAACCCCCAAATATATCTATATATCAATATTTAATATTGATTTAGGGGTGACCTTTTCTTGAAGCTCAGTGAAATGAAGGCCTTTTTCAATGGTTTTAAGCAAACGTTCATCCATTCATTGCACAGGAAATATTTTATTTCACAAAAGTCAAAAAAGTTATAACCCTAGTAGATACTATAAGCTACATAAAATAATATATTTATATTTTCATGCTGCACCCTGTATTTAAAAAATAAAGTTCTCAGGAATATTTTGGACTAAAGAGAGACGAACAGGTGAATGTAGAATACTGCCATAATAGCGAGCTACAGTTATATGATGTTTATGGGAAACCAGATGTGATAAGAATATATTGCGATCATAGATTGCGATGGGCAGGACACGTTGGATGAATGGGGAATGAAAAGGAGGCATAGAAAATCCTTGTAAGAAAACCAGAGGGAAAGTGCTCAGTAGGTTGGCAGAATGAGGTGGAAGAATAACATTAACCATGATTTGACGGAATAAATTATACAGGGGATGATTTGAAAACAACAATAATAGAATATACGAATAAAAACTATAAAATAGTCACCTTGTAGGTCCCTTTCCTCAACTTAAGTTTGTTTTAACACTCTGTATGTTTTTCGGGACTAGTCCCATCATCAGCAGAACGAATCAGGTCTGTATTTGTTGACCCTTGTTGAAGCACTGACTTAGATGTGAATATTTTGTATAGAGGATTGTGTGAGCTGGGTATGTTCTCATTAAGAATCAGATTGTTATCGATTTATCTTAGAATTGCAATTTCCTCCAGTATATTTATCCTATTGAGTAACACTAAGAACTTAGGACTGGAAGTAAATATCAGTTAAAACTAAATATATGGTCACACGTAGAAATACATTATATAATGGAAATGGACAGATAATGACAAATGAGGGAAATTTTGAGGAAGTGGCTGAATTCAAATACCTAGGAACAATAATCACAAATATGAATGAGATGCACAAAGAAATTAAACATAGGCTCAATTCTGGAAATGCGTGCTATTATGCATTGCAGAGACTTTTGATGTCCCAACTCCTTTCAAAAAACGTTAA
Source organism: Diploptera punctata (assembly GCA_030220185.1). NCBI lineage: Eukaryota > Metazoa > Arthropoda > Insecta > Blattodea > Blaberidae > Diploptera > Diploptera punctata. The sequence continues at coordinate 31,919 of JASPKZ010003161.1, read as the reverse complement.
ACTGAAAATATATAAAACTATTATTCTACCAGTTATTCTATATGGGTGCGAAACATGGACTCTTACTTTAAGGGAGGAAAGGAGATTACAAGTATTTGAGAATAAAGTTACTCAGGAAAATTTTTGGACCAAAGAGAGATGAACAGACAGGTGAATGGAGAAGACTACATAACAATGAACTACATGATCTTTATAGGAAGCCAGATATAATAAGAACAGTTAAGTCTCGTAGACTGCGTTGGGCAGGACATGTTGCACGTATGGGGAATGAAAGACTTGCATGGAAGCTTCTTATAGGAAAGCCAGAGGGAAAACGCCAGTTGGTAGACCGAGAATGAGGTGGGAGAATAACATTAACTATGATTTGAGGGAAGTAGATTATACAGGGAATGATTGGAAAACATTAGCTCAGGATAGGGATGTATGGAGAGCTTCTGTCCGCGCGGCCATGAACCTTCGGGTTCGATAGTGCCAGTGAGTAAGTATATTTATCCTCGTTGGTACTTTTCTCTATGTGAGGGTGTTATCAATGTTATGTACATGTGTCCAGCTTGAATTATATGTTTTGCTTAACTTAATTTTCCTCCATCATAAAAAAAAATCTCTAAAATGTTATTTAAATCTAATGATAAAGCTTCTGCTAGTTTTTACAATGTAGAATTTATTACAGTCTGTACATTTTAAGTTGTATACGCCTTTATTGTTGAAATATTTCTTTCTTTGATATTATTATTTATAATTGTGTAATTTATTACCTGTTCTGTATGCTATATTTATATTCTTGTCAAGCTTCTTTAGTGTGTTGGCTAGTTTTAATGTTTCTTTACCTGTGTATGTGAGAGGTATCAATTTTTTTTTGTTTTCGTTGGATTCATTCTCAAGTTTGGTTATGTTGGCAATGTTATTTTTTTGTTTAATTTAGGATTTTATTTATTATTTGTTTATTGTAGCTGTTAACTTTTGCCATGTGTTTAATATAATTTAATTCTTTATTATAATTGTCTTTATTTAAAGGGAGTTTTAACATCCCATTTATTAGATAGATGGATCATCGGTGATTAATGTCTTTGACATCGTCCGATTCCCAATAGCCAATTTTGTCGGTCCATCCAATATCCTGGTTGTAGTTGTTTCTCCTTCATGTATAAATATATTTCCTGACTCCAGGAGGTTTTAGGTCTTCCTCTGCCACGTCTTCCCTCAGGTTTCCATTCCAAAACAGATTTTAGTAGCCGATCCTCTTCCATGCGCTGGACATGTTCGTACCATCTTAATTGCTGAGTTTTAATATAATCTAAAATAGTTCTTCAATCCCTTATGACCGAGTTCCTCATTTTTTCTCTTCTTGAAATTCTTGCTGCCATTCATATAAAATCCATTTCCGTTGCCAAGAGGTACTTATTTGTTTTTGTTGTTAATGACCAAAGTTCTGCTCCATAAGTAATTATGCTTTTAACAATTGTATGATATACATTCATTTTATTTTGATTACTTATATTTTTATCCCACAATATTCCATTGAGCAACCAATTGCAAATTTTCCTTTATTATTTATATTTCTTATTTCCTCTTCATAACTCCCATTTGTATTTATTTTAATTCCTAAATATGTGATCTCACTACAAGATTTTATTGTTTCTCCAGTCTCCAAATTAAATTTTGTTCTGGTTCACCAATTGATAAATATTTTGTTTTTTTCATGTTAAAAAATAATCCCCATTTTTCATATTCTTCTATTAATTTTCTAGTCATATAAATTTTTATAGTTTTAATTATTGTAGTCTTAATTCCAATACGATTTAAAGCAATTCATAGTTTATTGTCGTATGCTTTCTCAAGATCTACAAATAGTAGGTGCAAAGGTTGTCCATATTGCATTTTCATTTCTATTACCTGAGTAACGCTAAATAAATTGTCGGTTGTGGAACGACCTGCTCTAAATCTGACTGTTCCTCTAATTTCATATCACTATAGTTTTTTTCCAAATAATATTTTAGTATGCGTTCTATTTATTAAACTCAATAATAATTACTATTTTCTGTGTAAATCTCCCTAACATTAAAGTTGACTTCAGAGTCCATATGTTCTTTATCGAAATATATATTGTTTTGATGTTATTCTACCTGCTGTATTAATTTGAACGAATAGTTTCGGAACATTCTATATGCTAGTATCCGTCACCTGTCTTACATGCGGAGCCAAGACACCATTTTAAATGCTGGAGTTATGTGATCTGTGAAGTTTGTAATGAAGCTAAAAATAATGAAGATGAATCTAATACTTCTAAAAATAGAACACAATATCATGTATAACTTAATTAGACAGCCATTAAGTTGTAAATCATGAGCAATGATATCGCATGCACACGAGTTTAATTGATGCGTGCTATACAAATCATGCAATATTGTGATTTCAATCTTGGTGATAGCTTTATTAACTCTAAAACTTTGAAATTATTTCACATGGTGTGATGATAAATAATCTCACCGTTGTCAGATGTTATTATCTTTGCTGCTTTATTTCGTTATGGAATGCCAGTTGCCATTAAACACGAAGGGATCCTCAAACTAATTTTTTATCCATAAGCCTACAGCAGATTCTAAAACATTATTGTTGAATCTATAGTCCTCAATTATATATCATTCTAACCTAGAATGGTTTTTAATTATTTGAATGGATTATACTATTTCCAAATTTATTTTTTAATTTGTACTTATCTAATCTTGGAAACATTAAATAATAAAAAGTCCGTCACGCAGGAATTGCGTAAACAAAGCGAATACCTCAGCAAATCGAAATTATGTTCCGATTTCGCAGGTTTACAAAATATATATTTTTGTACAATAGTGCGTTCTGTCGGGGGGGCACGCCGTAGCGTAGTGGTTAAGGCACTGAGCTACAAGCCGGAGGGTCGAGGGTTCAAGTCCCGTTGGGGTCAGTATTTTTAAACTGACCCAAACCCTCTGGCGGCACTATGGCCCTGGGGTCGACTCAGCCTCTAACGGAAATGAGTACCAGACGCTTGTTCTGGGGGTAAAGGCGGCCGTCACGCAGGGCTGACAACCCGGCTGACATAAAGTGCCGATTGTCTAGAAAAAGTGGGAGCCTTAACCTCCTACTACCCCAAAGCCTTCGGGTCTGTTGTGGGATCACTTTACTTTACTTTACTTTACTTTACAATAGTACGTTCTGTCGTACTTACAGCAATGGCGACCATGATTGAAAGTTCAACTTCCTACATTTCGGGGTTGCCAATCTAAATAATTATACTGTAATATTACATATTATAAACCTCGTGCGGGAAGTAAAACCACTGCCCTTTATGTATACTACGTACAATGTATATACAAAAATATATCCAAAAGGTAGTGTTAATATACATTATACGAAACAAATCACTGCATTTTAAATGAACTGAACTTTATTTGAAACAATATAAAACAATATAGCGTACTTGCTGCCATTTTATGACTGATTGGTATCATGGGTTGCAGTAGTCTCAACTAATAAACATTGCCCACACTGTTAACGTTAGTCAGTTGTTTATAATGAACGCAAATATTTCCAACAAATATGTTTTTATTTTACTATTATTTATTAAATTTTGAAAATTCCATCGCGCAAAAAATAATGTAGCCTACAACGTAGGTTTGTGAAGTGTTTTACAGAATCTCGGAAATTAAAAACCTTGCTGTCGCTCGGTTTTTAAACATTTCCTCGCTTCTGCAAAAACCACTTCCCAACCTCGCAATATACTATTATAGTATACATTCCCAATATAAGAGTTAATTAAACTGTATTATATACGGTACCGACATGCTGCGACAAAACAAAATGGCGGCTGCTAGAGCGATATTTTAATTTTGCGTCGTTTCATGTAAACCCTCACTTCGAATAGTCATATTGACTATTTTTGGATACTATTTAACTCATGCCCTAAATGGGACTCAATGGCCAATCACGTTTCAGTGATTTCTGTTTTATAACCAATCAGAGTCGTGTTTCACGAAATTTTTATCAGTGTTATAATTACCATATTAAAGAAGGCTCCTCCTTTTTAATATTCTGAACAGGTCTGACCATTATTTTGCAGGACTGAGTCCGTAAGAAATACGGCTACCAGATTGTATATATAGTGCATGAATGTCAACACATGCCGCATGCGGGAGTTAATATAAAAACATTTGTAGCAATTGATTATACCACCAAAAAAAGAAACCACTGTTTGCACTTTCTTAAATATATTTTTTCCCAGGTAACAATCCAGAAAAATATAATTGTCATATTTACATCATACGACATCAGAATTGAATTAATATACAGTTTGATGTGTTTCATTTTTTCTCCACTAGAGAGCATTCTTACAATATTGCGTTCCTTTGGCAATAAATAGTATGATCTGGTTGCAGTGATAAACAAAAGAAGCAGATGAAGCGTGCCTATCGCTTCTCATTTGTTTTCAAACATCGCCGTTTACATTAAATATATAAATATTTAAAAAAAACTATAGTCAAATAATGATTTGTGAGTAAACAGCGAAATTTTATTCGTTAAATAGTCCTAACAAATGCCCTCTTGATTTCCAAATTATCTGGATAAATTCACTCCTCACTTCGTGAGTCGTGAATTTATCGATAATTTGGAAATCACTCGTGGCATTACTTATGAATATCTTTCTCTATTTATTTTAATAGTATACGCTGAGTTTTGTTGTGAAACACTTGCAACTGCTATAGCGATTTTTGAAGTTTCGTTTTTAAGTGAACTCTTACACTTAATGGTCCGTTTTTTTTTTCTGCTTAACGAACTCGACCTTACTTTTTTTAAATTTATTGATGTATGCCAAGTTTGATTTTGATAAAACAAAAGTTGTGGCCGCTCGAGTGTTAATGGACCCACAGATACACATCCATTCATACACAAGTGAGATGAAGAGACATGCGAATGGAGAAGACTGCATAACTAACTAACTGGCACTATCCAACCCTTGGGTTCATGGCCGCGCGGACATAAGCTCTCCTTACATCACTATCCTCAGCTAATGTTTTCCAATCATTCCTGTATATTCTACTTCCCTCACTCATAGTTAGTTATTCTCCCACCTCATTCTTGTTCTACCAACTGGGCGTTTTCCCTGTGTTTTTCCTACAAGAAGCTTCCATGCACGTATTTCATTTTGTGACCATCGCAGTATACGAGACTTAACTATTCTTATTGTATCTGGCTTCCTATAAAGACCATGTAGTTCACTGTTAAGTAGTCTTCTCCATTCACCTGTCTGTTCATCTCTCTTTGGTCCAAAAGTTTTCCTCCCCCCATTGAGGGTCTTTCCACTTTTTCAGCGGTTGCCCTTTTACCAGCCGGCTGCTGGCCCTTCACATCCACATGTGTCAATCACAGAGGTAGATGATCAACAGCCAGTGTAGGGGTGACATGTGGTTAGCATGTCGAGTCCCCCAGCCGTTATAGCTGGTTCCTCAACCTGGAGCCGCTACTTATTGTAGCTACCCAATTGCCTCACGATGCTGGGTGGGCACCGGTCCCATACTGGCCGAAATACCATGAGAAAATTTCTTCCCCCATGGAGACTCGAACCAGCGCAAGTCCCGTAGCTCTGCGCCAAGGCTTCCTACCTTAACCGCTCGGCTACGGCGCGGGACAGTTTTCCTAAGAACTTTATTCTCAAATGCTCGTAATCTCCTTTCCTCCCTTAAAGTAAGAGTCCATGTGTCGCATCCATATAATATAACTGGTAAATACAAAAAAAACTGTGAGATAAATTATATTTATGGGAAACCAATTATAATAAGATCAGTTAAATCTCGTAGACTACGATGGACAGAACGTGGTACGAATGGGGAATGAAAGAGGGGCATGGAAACTTCTTGTAGGAAAATCAAAGGGAATGCATCAACAGAGGGATTGTGTCACGTAGTTAGGCCAAAAATGAGGTGAGAGAATGACATTAACCATGATTTCTGCTAAATAAATTATACAGGGGATGATTGGAAAGCAGCTCAGGATATGGATGTATGGAGAGCTTATGTCCACGCAGCCATGAGTTGGATAGTGCCAGTGAGTGAGTTAGTTAGGAAACTACAAAACCACACTGCTGGGTAAGCAAACTTTATTGAGTCCTAAACTTCAACTGTAGGTATAAAGCGAGAATATATGACGTAATTAATTGCGTTCTTATCTATAAGTCTAGGGCGAAATGATACAATAGCATCATTGTAGGGCGTAGTAACTGTAATAAAGATGGCATTGAAATAATAATAAACTTAACGACAATAAATAAATACCATTTTTCTTCTTTAGCTCACAAGGGAAGTGTTAACCACTGCATGTGGAAATTTACCTTGTCTATTTAACTCATGCCACAAATGCTAGTAAACGCAGACTTCAGGCTAAAATAAGTCTAGAGAGACCATGAAGACGCTGGAAGACGACGTGCCACATATTATAATAGGGAGCGGAACGGGCCAATAGGCCCACATATTAATCGTGCTGATAATAATTAATTAGGGTTTTTACATTGCCCGTAACACAATTTTGGTATAATGTTCCATATTAAAGGTGCAATAAAAAAAACATTAATGGAATGTTATGAAATAAAATAAGTTAAAATATACCTTCTTACCTAAGAAGGTATATTTTAACTTATTTTATTTTATGACTCTCCACCTCAACGGTTTTAACAATGAATTTTATTAGTATTGGGATGTGTTTTGTTGCAGCTCCTAACTTTACGGAATTATGGGAAATGGAAGGAAAAGAAAATATGTTTGTCCACTGGACATGAGCTCTGTGTGTGCCAAATGGACAAATTACTTCGATAATGAAAGTAAGAATAAAATTTCTTATGTTACTAAATAATTTTCATCTCATGGAAATATACTAAAGTGATAAATAAAATGAGCAACAGTTTTTAGTATTCAATTCAATATTAAACAAACAAAAAAGATTGTTTGAAAATAACAGTTTACTAATATACCAGCGATTTGTCGCCCTTCTTCATCCTCTAAAGATTTGATGGTAAGCTCTAGCACAAAATTGAATAGTAATTATTTATATCCATTAATTGAAATTGAATTAAAAAAAACTGTGGATGATGGAGAAATTCCGAATACATATTTGAAAACACGATAAAAAAATCTGCATTAAGTACAACTATAGGTACACATGAGACAAAAATCATGTTGACCAGTGTTGTTGTTGTACGCCGTAGTGTAGTGGTTAAGGCACTGAGCTACAAGCCGGAGGGTCGAGGGTTCAAGTCCCGTTGGGGTCAGGATTTTTAAACTGACCCAAACCCTCTGGCGGCACCATGGCCCTGGGGTCGACTCAGCCTCTAACGGAAATGAGTACCAGACGCTTGTTCTGGGGGTAAAGGCGGCCGTCACGCAGGGCTGACACCGGTCGACTCAGCCTCTAACGGAAATGAGTACCAGACGCTTGTTCTGGGGGTAAAGGCGGCCGTCACGCAGGGCTGACAACCCGGCTGACATAAAGTGCCGATTGTCTAGAAAAAGTGGGAGCCTTAACCTCCTACTACCCCAAGGGCATCCGGGCCTGTTGTGGGATCACTTTACTTTTACTTTATTATTATTATTGTTACATTATGCAATATGGAATGAAACATGCAAGCTGACAATGATTTATTAACGATAACAATAATATTTATGGTCTTTAATAAATTTGTTTGATTTGCAGTTGTGAATGTAACCTACTTCTGCACTAGAATCCAAATAACAAATGATGGATCAATGACTGCTGGATGCCTGACACACTACAAACACTCGTATAGTGCAGAGGTCTGTGCCTGTCGTTCGACATCGCCCCATGTAATGCCTTGTAATTATGCAAACAGAATAGCTTCAACTTCACTACTGCTAGTAATTTATTCAATTGCCACGGTATTTGACGCGGCGTTAGTGCGCTCGACGGAAGATATGTACTTATAGTTTGTACCAACAGGTGGCAGGAATGTTCATTTTAAAAATATTATTTTTCAATATAAGGTTATGAAGCTTCTGAACTACATTTATTAAAACTATTTCCGCACATCGAAGAAAAATAATAAGGAAAAATCATTTAAAATTTGTCACTTGTAAAAATTATTCACACTGATTATTATTATTTTTTCCAAGCTGTACCTGCTTTTACGTTTATTTTTAAGTTGTAATATCGTAAAAAATATAGTATTTATCTTTTTATTTTGTGTATTGAATTTTTAAATAGACTGCGGAGATAAAATTAGTAAACAAAACAGAAATAAACCAGGGAGTAAGACAAGGGTGTTCATTGTCACCAGTATTATTTAATTTATACTTGGACCATGTCATAAATTAATGGCAAGAACAAATTAATATAAATAGTGTATTGACAACTCTGCTTTTTGCAGACGATCAAGTAATAATGACAGCATCAGAAAATGCTTTACAACAATTCCTTTATACTTTAAATATCTCTCTAAAATACAATTTAAGAATATCTACATCTAAAACAAAAATATTAGCTCTGAAAGGAAAATGTGCAATAAGAACAAAAATAATGATAAACAATGTAATTATAGACCAAGTTCAGAATTTTAATTATTTGGGATGTCATTTAGGTAGTGACAGAAATTTAGATAAATACACTAAAATACAATGATTCAATTATCTATGTAACACAATTAAACGCACTTTATTGAATAAGACTAGAAAAGGAACTATTTTGAAGTTTTACAAAGTATTGGCAGTTCCATCTCTTATCTATGGATGTGAAACCTGGACATTAACAAAGGCAGATAGTAAACAAATAGAGGCTGCTCAATTAAAAGATGTTGAGAGCAATAGCAGGATACCAAAGGACCGATAAAAAGAAAAACGAAGATATAAGAACAGAACTTAATATATATAATCTCTGAAAGAATAAAATATTATCAAAATGCCTATCTTCAGCACGTATTACGAATGAATGAACAGCGCATACCAAGAAGAATGTATAATTATAAACCAAAAAGGGAGAAGAATGTTGGGAAGACCATCGAGGAGATGGAAAGATCAATTCGACCTGTAATGAGATCGGAACAGGCCATTGGGCTTAATTCTTGTTGTTGATGATGATGATGATTTCGTATGAAGTCTCATTTTAACACTGTACAATTATACAAAAAAAACCTCTGAAAATAGGACATTATAGTAGGGCCTAACATGTGCTGTAATATTAACAATCACCAAGGCAAATTTAATAATTTTACAAGTGGAAGAGAATACCTTACGGTCTTAACTCCATCAGGTAAAATAAATAAATAGATAGTTTTACAAGTAAGTAATTGGTGTGACAGATGAAGACGCAGATAACAGAGAACGATGGAGAACTTTAATAAATCGAAATTTTTTAATGTTTGTTCCAAACTAATGCTCTATAAGTCCGTAGTCATTTATGTATTTTTTTAAATTCATGTTAATTACTAAGAATGGTCGGATAAAACCTTCAATGATGAGGAAAATTCTCAAAATTAATGAATGAAAGTAATTAAGCAAGGATAAACAATAAACAATTAATTAATTCATTCATATTGCCACTATTTTCTCATATAGATCATGTAGCCCAACCATTTACCTGTCTGTTCATCTCTCTTTAGTTCAAAAATGTTTTTAGAATTTTATTCTCAAATACTCGTAATATATTCTCCTCCGCCTAAGTAAGCGTACATATTTCTCATTTATATAACTGGAAGAATAACAGGATTATAGAAACATAGAACAGTTATTCTTCCAGTTTATATATATATATACATATATATGACATAAGAAAAATAAACGCCTGAACGGGATTTGAACCCGGAACTCTGGGTCGGTACCCCAGCGTATTATCCATTACACCACCAGGCGAATCCAAATCAAAACACTTATTTTTCTTATATTATATATATATATATATATATATATATATATATATATATATAACAAGCAAATTAAAGAGAATATTTTTACTTTATAGCAGTAACGCTTAATTGATGTTATATATATATTTTAAGGGAGGAGAAAAGATTACGGGTATTTGAAAATAATGTTGTTAAGATTATTTATATTTAACTCATGTCCCAAATGGGAGTCAATGACCAATCACGTTTCAATTAATTTTGTTTTACAACCAATCACAGTCGTGTTTCACCTCGATATTTATCTACTACTGTTTATCATATTAAAGAAAGCTCCTCCTTTTTAATATTCTGAACAGGTCAGAGCATTATTTTGCAGTGACTGACTCTAGAACAAATACGTTGAATATAGCATATAATGAATAGATTCCTTCGAACTACACATTTGATAACTGTGTGTTCAGTATTTGTGTTTTTAAATAATGATTTTACAGACTTGTTTCTTAAAAAATAATTAATAACCTATAAAGTTTGTTATAATATACAGTTTGATGTGTTTAATTTTTTCTCCACTAGGGTGCATTCTTACAATACTGCAATCCTATTTGGCAATAAATAATATGATTTAGTTGCAGTGGATGAATAAATGAAACTAACCAAACATTTCTCATTTGTTTTCAAACGTAGCCATTTACATTTAAATATCTTCTTCTTCTTCTTCCTTCCAAGTATTAGGCCAAGGCCTGTTACGATCCTATAGAACATTTTCCCTCCAGCGTTTCATAGGACGGCCCAGTGATCTTCGTCCTCTTGGTATATAATTATAAACAGCTTTGGGGATCCGATTTGAACTCATTCTTTCAAGATGGTGTTTCCAATTTAGTTGGTACTGTTTTAATATATTCCAAAATTGGCGTAGTCTTCAATTATTTTAAGATATCGGTGTTCTTTTTCCGATCCCATCTGGTGTAACCCGCTGTTCTGCGCATGAATCTCATTTCACAAGCCGTTATTCTGCTTTCATGTTGTTTTTCTAGTGTCCATGCTTCACTACCATAGATCAACACTGGTCTAGCCAAAGTGTTATATAAACGTAATCTGGTGTTTTTTTGTACAAGGGATGGTTTCATAACTTGATTAATAATTCCTAAACTTTTATTATAACTAGTAACTTTTTCAGGGATATCCTTTTCATCCCAGATAGAGAGATAATATCCAAGATATTTAAATTGATTAGATCTCTCTAAAATTTTATTCTGGAGACAGATTTTACTTTGTATGGGGTCCTTCAATTTCCTGATACATTCACATTTAAATATAAAACATACTAAAATTTAAATAATGATTTCTGAGTAAACAGGTTAATTTCATTCGTTAAATAGTCCTAACAAATACCATTCTTGATCCAAATCCTGTAGATAAACTCACTCCGTGAATCGTGAATTTATCGATAATTTGGAAATTACTCGTGGCATTACTTACGATAATTAATAACTAAATAAATAAACATAGTTTTATTAAAATAGAATAAAATAAAATAACGGTAGAACATTCGCCAAAAAAATAGAACTTTTAATTTTCATATAGGCCTATCTCACGTATATCTTAATCTCTATATTTTTTATTTAATTTTTGTTTTTAAATGTTTCTAACATCTAAAGTTTATTTGTCTCTGAAATCTTAGGTTGTATCCAACAGGCAGTGTATGTCTACCGTTGTGAACAGTAGAGTGAGTTTCTAGAAGTTCACATTTTCAACTTTAATGGACTATGGAATTAAATTTAACCCTTTCATTCTGTATCCAGATGGGTGCCAATTTCACAGTCGATATTCTACTGTGGCTGCCCGTTGGATTGTGGTTTGATGAATCGATTATTGCCCCTTCACGATTTAGACCTTTATCTCTTTGTCACAGAGAAACCATTGGAAGAATAGGATGTAAAAACTGTAGAATTTGTTTTTTTTTGTCCAATGCCGCCAGATTGTCTTTTATGAGATTTCTGGCTTTCTCTCCTGGTATTGGCGAAAATGTAATACATTTCTTAGATTGGGGGCACCTGGAAGACGGAGCTACCCCTATTATTTGATAAATCGTAATGAAGCGCCAGGAGAGTCCTTAATCTAAACTTAACCTAAATTCAAGATTTGAAGAGAAAAATTATACGCTCAGACCGGGACTTGAACCCGGGACCCTTGGTTCTCTAGACCAAGTGCTCTACCAACTGAGCTACCTGAGCAAGTACCGATCCAAACGCAAATCTTCCTCTATATACATTGTAATTCCCATCCACCAAATGCTGTGAAGCCATGCTTCTATCTTGCAAATGGCGGCTCCTTTATTAAGAAGACATATTTGGGAATTATACATTACAGCCAGTACGGCTTTTCCCAAGTTTTTATTATTGATTTCGTACATCTCAATGATGGATAAATCATATTTGAAGAGAAAAATTATAAGCTCAGACCGGGACTTGAACCCGGGACCCTTGGTTCTCTAGACCAAGTGCTCTACCAACTGAGCTACCTGAGCAAGTACTGGCTGTAATGTATAATTCCCAAATATGTCTTCTTAATAAAGGAGCCGCCATTTGCAAGATAGAAGCATGGCTTCACAGCATTTGGTGGATGGGAATTACAATGTATATAGAGAAAGATTTGCGTTTGGATCGGTACTTGCTCAGGTAGCTCAGTTGGTAGAGCACTTGGTCTAGAGAACCAAGGGTCCCGGGTTCAAGTCCCGGTCTGAGCGTATAATTTTTCTCTTCAAATATGATTTATCCATCATTGAGATGTACGAAATCAATAATAAAAATAAATTCAAGATGATGGGCAATAACATGAATATTTCCCTTTTTAAAAAATCAATGGTTGACCGGGAATCGACCCCGGGACCTCATGAACTGTAGTCAGAAACGCTGACCACTAGTCCTTGAGGCTGATCAAACTATGGAAAATAAACATTTTATTCTTTTCAATATGTGTGTGTATACATATATATATATATATATATATATATATATATCTTAATTACATTTAATCATCCTACTTTTCAAGTGATTCATTACTAAAGATGGAACTATCCTGCCAAAAACGCGAAGTTAGGTAAGTTTCAACCATGCAGGGTGATTCATAATTCCTATTACGAACTTCTGTGGGTTGTAGAAGGGACTTAGTAGATAAAGTTTTGATAAGGAACTCATGTCCGGAAACGTACCATTTCGATATAAAAATAATATGTTTGAAGATCGAAACACATTGGGCTGATATCGTGTGTCTTGTGTTTCAGAAAAAGTATTACAGATTTCTAGGGGTTGTACTATTCTTGTCGAATCAGAGGAAGATCTTCTTGCAAGACCTTTGGCGACAGTAAACGTTATTGAGTACACACTAGGTCTTGTGGGGCGTGAGTAGGAAAACATGCGTCGCAGATACACTTTATGCAACGAACAACTGGTCGCCACGTGGAACCACACTTGTAGCAGAACTCTAGAAGTCGTCTGTAATACTTATTTTGAAACACGAGACACAAAATATCAGTCCATTGTGTTCCGATCTTCAAACGTATTTTAAATCGAAGTGGTACGTTTCCGGACATGGGTTCCTTATCAAAAATGTATTTACTAAGTCCCCTCTACAACCCCTAGCCTAGAAGTTTGTAATAGGAATTATAAATCATCCTGTATAGTAGAACTCTCAATAGCCGTCAGATGTAATCACGAGCAGGTCTCAGACTTAGAGACAAAGTATACTTCGGTGGAACATAAAAGTTACGCACTGACTGTTCGGAACATTTAGAGTAAAATATAAATAATGCAATGTGGTTATTCTGGATACTGGATACTAAACATAAATTAGCAATGTTGCTGTAATCAAAAGGTACAGAAATCTATTCTACCATCTCTTCTCTCTGACGTCATGTACAATGATCCCATCAACCGTACGCTGATATCGTGTTTACGAAGGAATTGTTCCATCTCTAGTCATCATGGTTATGTACTGTATACCACTCAAAGTCCAATCACTGCTTAGTCACTTTGCCATCTATTATTCAACGAAGCGGATTTGTCTTCTAACGTTATTAAAACAGCACTGGGATACGAACAAGGAATTTTCTACTTTGGCACTACAATACAGGGTGATTCAGGGGTTGTAGAGGGGACTTAGCAGACGAAGTTTTGATAAGGAACCCATGTCCTAAAACTTACCATTTCGATGTAAAATAAGTTTGAAGATCGACACACAATGGGCTGATATCGTGTGTCTTGTGTTTCAGAATAAGTATTACAGACTTCTAGGGGTTGTACTACAAGTGTGGTTCCACGTGGCGACCGTATTGTTCGTTGCACAAAGTGTACCTGTGACGCATGTTTTCATACACACGCCCCACAAGACCTAGTATGTGCTCAACAACATTTCTGCTGCCGCCAGAATTCGCGCAGGATTTTCAACCTAGAAGTCTGTAATACTTACTATGTAACACAAAACACACTATATCAGTCCATTGTGTTTCGATCTTCAAACTTATTTCACATCGAAATGGTACATTTCCGGACATGGGTTTCTTATAAAAATGTATCTACTAAGTTCCCTCTACAACCTCCATAAGTCTGTAATACGTTATTCTGAATCCCACCCCCCTCATATTCATTATAATCACTTCACTAATAGTTCCTTTCACTGTTTGAATTAAAGATGGAATTCAATTTATGTAAATATCATTTATTATTATTTATCATTATGTATTCATCATATTATTTATTATTATTATTATTATTATCGTAATATTATTATTGCGTTATTATCGTATAATCATTATTATCCAGTGTATATATATATATAATGTATATATATATATATATATTAATTGGGGTGTTTCCCGTATAATGTATCATTTATTATATTATTCTTATATGATATTATTATTATTATTATTCTTAATATATTATTATTATTATGTATTATTATCGTATCACATTATTTTTATTACCACCCTATCAATGTTTTTGTACAGACATTTCCATTGCTACATTTATTGTATCTTTAACTGTTTATAATTAGTATAGTGTATATCTATATTGTCGAATATTATTTGTATTTGTGCTGGTTGAGTGGAAGAGAGGGCCTTATGGCCTTAACTCTGCCAGAATAAATAAAGTATTATTATTATTATAAAATGTTTGTACATCAAATTTACTTTGCTACATTTAATGTATCTTTAACTGTTTATAATTAGTATAGTGTATATCTATATTTGTCGAATATTTAGTTGTATTTGTGCTGGTTGAGTGGAAGAGAGGGCCTTATGGCCCTTAACTCTGCAGAATAATAAAGTATTTATTATTATTAAAAAATGTTTGTACATCAAATTTACTTTGCTACATTTAATGTATCTTTAACTGTTTATAATTAGTATAGTGTATATCTATATTTGTCAAATATTTATTTGTATTTGTGCTGTAAAGTATCAATATAGATACTTCTAAATGAAGTTGGTCCTTGGCGATGGCAGTGACACCTACCTGACAGCGGACGGAACGAGAATTATAGAATTGTATACGTGGAATTAATTGTTAATGTTTGTGCCAAGTCTAGAATGGTGTAGTGGGCTGCACACTAGTCTGGAGAATTAGAGGTCCACGGTTCGATTCCTGGTTCAAACAATTTTTCTTTTCACAATATCAATATAATATTATAATATGATCCATTATTGGAACTGTGTTAAAATAAGAGCATTGGAAAATGTTAAATATCGTTTACTGTCTTTTCGTTTATCTTTTATTCAATTTTTTCCGTAAGCACTTCAAATAATAATCGTAATATTTTCTCCTCTCTTACGTTGAAATAAAACCAATTGAAATTGTTCTACGATTTCTTAAATTTTCAAATTATGGCTAATTGTACTCTTGACGAATTGAATATGATCAACTATCCGTAACCGTAGGATTTTTCATACCCGGATTATGGATCTGTGCAACTCTGCATCACGACGAACTTGGTACCAAAATGTGCACCGGAACCGTCGCAAAACCATTCATTTTTTAATGCAATTCTACCTTGAAAAAGAATCAGTTTTGCATTCATATAAAATACTATGGAATTCTATAAGTGTAACTATAAGTTGCCAAATTCTTGGAAAACGAGAAATTCCTTCATCTGTCAGCACCATTGTTTTATATTATTCTTACCGATCGATCAGAACTTTATAGATCTAGCTCTGGATTGAAATGAATGCCTCGTAGAGGGTTTTATGAGCTTTGAGAATATGTTAATAGTTACAGATTTCCCTGTCAGTGAATTTGAATTGCATTCGAGTAAGTACTTCCAAGTCTAACTTTAAACAAATTCTACCTGAACATCTTTTTAGGACGGTATTACTTACTGAAACCAGCCGCGGTGGACTAGTTGGTTATGCTCCTTCCTAGGGTAGCGGGATTCAAATCCGGCCGGATCAACGGATTTTTTTTAAAATAGAAATTTTCCCCAAGACTTTAAAAGCTGTGGGTTCCCGAGTCTTGAATATTTCAGGCTCGTAAAAGATCCTTAAGAAGGAAGGCCTGGAATAAAGAGGGCCTCTAAAGCAAAATTTTCCTACCTCCCCGTCCTAGTATAACCTTAGCTGCCTGTTAGATGTCTTATTGAGTCGGGAATTCACCGCATGCCATCCATGACATTTATGAGTAAATAAGGTAACTAAAAGTTAACTTGGTGTAGTAACTCCTTACAAAAGGGAGGCTATGGCTCAACAATGAGCTACGCCATAGTATATATACAGGGTGTTCCATTCAAACCTCCCACATTTTAATTGATAATAACTAACAAAGTATGCGGAATTATGAAATGAGGCCGGTATTAAACGAAACAGAAACTCAAAGAATGTCCATTGCCACACACTAAAACACCTCTGTGTGTGCACCATTAGTAGCACGAACAATATCAAGTCTGTATTCGATTTCGTGCCACGTTCTGTCCAACATGTCCATTGAACTGCCGGGAAGCTTGGCGAATTGATTTTTGTGAACTTCCCTGAAAACCTGCTCTAATTTCTTTAATATTTTCTTCTGAAACACGTGTACGAGCACCTCCTGATTCATTTTTCAACGCTTCCATTCGCCAGAAACTTCTCAAAACATGCCCTATTGGTCTTCCCATCAGGTGCATTTCCTCCATATTCTCTTCCGTAATTTCTTTGCACTATAATTATCGACTTCGTCTCTGCATACCAGAAAACAGTTTTTGCTAGTTGCTGAGGAGTCGCCATTTTGTTTTATGTCATTATTGTCCAACATACGACAGATGAATTAACTGTAACAATGAAAACAAAAATTCTTTGAGTTTCTCTTTCTTTTAATACCAACCTCATTTCATAATTCCGCATACTTTGAGAGTTATGATTAATTAAAAAGGGGGGAGGTTTTGAATAGGATACGGTGGCACGCCGTAGCGGTGGTCGTTAAAGGCACTGAGCTACAAGCCGGAGGGTCGAGGGTTCAAGTCCCGGTTGGGGTCAGGATTTTTAAACTGACCCAAACCCTCTGGCGGCATTATGGCCCTGGGGTCCGACTCAGCCTCTAACGAAAAATGAGTACCAGACGCGTTGTTTCTGGGGGATAAAGGCGGCCGTCACGCAGGGCTGACAACCCGGCTGACAAATATGCCGATTGTCTAGAAAAAGTGGGAGCCTTAACCTCCTACTAACCCAAGGGCCTCCGGGTCCTGTTGTGGGATCACTTTAATTTACTATATTTTTTTTTATTCAATGCGCCCAGGTTGTCATTTCGACATTTATGGGTGTCCTCTACTGGCATTGGCGTAATTGTCACCCACTTCTGAAGTTGGGGTGCCTAGAAGGGCCGAGTTTACGCTGCCCCGATGATATGATGAGTGATGATGATTACAGTGGTGCGCCAGGAGAGTGCTTAATCCTAAACTTCAACCTAAATTCCAGACCATGGAGCAACCACAGGAATAATTCCCTTTAAAAGAAAAATTCCTATGATTCCCACCGGGAATCGAACCCAGGACCTCATGAACAGTAGTCAGAAACACTGACCACTAGACCATGAGGCTGTTCCCATTATAGATATATTCTTTTTCTTCTTCTTCTTCTTCTTCTTCTTCTTCACGGTTTAGGCTTATTTACTAGCCTATTCCGGCTCCAAATTGCTGCTCTTTCAATATTTTCCTTGGTCTTCCCAAGCTTCTTCTTCCTCGTGGTGAATAGTTGTATGCTGCTTTTGGTATTCTATTCTCAGTCATCCTTGCTAAGTGTTCTTTCCAGTTTGTTCTGTATTTCTCTATTGTTGAGATAGATATATTACTTACTGAATATCAGAAATGGTGAATGTATTCACAAAATATTGTTATTTCGAGACGTTCAATATTAAAAATGTATACAACTAAGACTGCTAAAGAACATACTAAAACATTACAATTGTCTCCACTGGGATCTCTGATTTACAACAATGTTGCTATTACTTATCGAATGCCCAATTACTAGCCGCTGTTGATGTTGTTTGAATCACTCTGTATTTCCTGACTGAAATTAATTATGGAGATATAGGATTTTAGTTTATTTACTCGGCAGAAAGTTTCGCTGTGCAAATTAAAATATGGTTTTGATGTTGTGAAGGGATGAAAGAGATGAATGCAGTACTTAACAAATCTGAGGAATATTAATTCGGTTCAAGTGGATGGGGAAGGAAGAAAAATGTGCGTTTTATTTGCTGCTATGTAGCAATTATTACATGTCTGGACGAGGATTTTAGCCACTCTGTATCTGCCAAGAAGAGTGTATGAGTTAGGGGCTGAGAATTAAGACGTCTAAAGTACTACTTGGCGTAACTGGAGCGTAAGATTGAATATGGTTACGGTACTACTCTGACAGGGAGAGGAGGAACGTAACTGATGCGACAGCATGTCTACCTTCTTATCTTCATATTACCGCTTAACTTTAACCCTTAAATTGGTAAGTTATCTTACATCATACTAGCTAATACCCGCCGTGCGCTGCTACACCTAAATAAATGAAAATTAATGTGTTTTTATGTTTATTTGAATAACTAAAAGCAAAAATTAATTATAAATGTATATCGTAATTATTTTAAGAATTCCCACGTACTGATTATCCGGTGTAAAGTAAAAGTAAAGTAAAGTGATCCCACAACAGGCCCGGAGGCCCTTGGGGTAGTAGGAGGTTAAGGTTCCCACCTAGACAATCGGAACTTTACGTCAGCCGGGTTGTCAGCCCTGCGTGACGGCCGCCTTTACCCCCAGAACAAGCGTCTGGTACTCATTTCCGTTAGAGGCTGAGTCGACCCCAGGGCCATAGTGCCGCCAGAGGGTTTGGGTCAGTTTAAAAATCCTGACCCCAACGGGACTTGAACCCACGACCCTTCGGCTTGTAGCTCAGGCCTTAACCCTACGTTACGACGACGGCGTGCCCCAGAGTAAAGTTATCCACAACAGGCCGGAGCCCTTGGGGTAATGGAGGTTAAGGCTCGCCCACTTTTTCTAGACAATTCGGCACTTGTATGTCAGCCGGGTTGTCAGCCCTGCGTGACGGCCGCCTTTACCCCCAGAACAAGCGTCTGGTACTCATTGCCGTTAGAGGCTGAGTCGACCCCAGGGCCATAGTGCCGCTAGAGGGTTTGGGTCAGTTTAAAAATCCTGATCCCAACGGGACTTGAACCCACGACCCTCCGGCTTGTAGCTCAGTGCCTTAACCACTATGCTACGGGATTATCCGGTGTTGCCCGGGAAACTACTTATCACGATCTTCTTGACATAAATTGAGCTTAAATACGAAAATTAATGTGTTTTATGTTTTGTTAAATAAGTAGGAGGAAAAATGTATATCTTAATTATTTTTAGATACCCCGTGCTGTTTACGCGGTGTTGTCCGAGAATCTACTCATCCCGATCTTCTTGGCATTAATGAGCTGAAAGATAAAAATTAATGTACTTCTTATGGTTATTTGAATAATATAAAATTATGGAATATTCACCTGAAAGGTCCGTCTCCTCAATTTAATTAATTATTTAACTGTAGCGCTTTCGGGACTGAATCCTGCCGATGATGGGACAAGTCTCGAAAGCGCTTCAGTTAAATAATTAATTAAGTTGAGGAGACGGACCTTTCAGGCGAATATTCATAATTTTATATTTTAATTTGAATAATAACACAACGGAACACATCATGAATCTTATACATGTTGATTATTTGAATAAGTCAAATGAAAAATAATTTAAATGTATATCGTAATTATTAAAGATTCCCCGTACTGATTACCTGATGCTGCCCGGAATCCACTTATCTCGATTTTCTTTGCATAAATGAAGCTAAAAGACAAATTCGTTATAGTGAGTTAACCGTAAAAAATACCCGCCATGTGCTGCTATGCTTACACAGGAATCTACGTACTTGTCTCGATCTTCTTGGCATCAATGAATACAAAAATGGTTTTTGTGAGTTATCCGTAAGAGATAAACATATGCTGTTGCGGACTTTTTTGTAGAGCTTTTTTTTGAGATATTAAATTCTATGTAAATTAATTTTGTGTATTTGTTACGGTTTAGGCAGCATAAGCAATTTAAGCGTCCAAAGAGCTACTTTTTTCAGTTTTCCACTACAAAGGGCGAATTTTTAAGTGTGTAGGAGTTGAGTATCACAACTCTCTTATAACCTATGTTCATCCCGGAAATCTCCTGAACATTTTTCAAAAAGTCCCATCACAATCGGATCAAAGGTATGGCCGCGCATAAAGTACGAACAAACAAACAAACAAACAAACAAACAAACAAACAAACAAACATTTGTTTTTATATATTAGATATCAGTTGGTTTAATTAATTTAATACGTATATCTTTATGTATATATAACTGTTCTGTACATGTGTTTGTCACTGAACTCCTAAACGACTGGATCGATTTTGATGAAATTTCTTGAGTGTATCTGATTGGGTCCCTTGATGATTTATATCCACAATTGGACCCTCTAAAACCAATAGATGTTGGAGTTCACCTGAAGTGAACATTTAAAAAATCGCTCTAGCGGTCACATTTTTCGATGATTCACAACGAAACTCTGTATATCGTATTAAAATAAACCAAGGTAGGTAGATATTATCAGAAAATGAGCGAAATCCGACAATTAGAAGTGGAGGTTTACTTCAAATCCAAAATTGAAAACTGCCTCATCGACGGAACTGATTTTGATGAACTTTTTTTTTTTTGTGTGTGTGTGTGTGTGTGTGTGTGTGTGTAAGTGATTGCCTGGATGGTTTAGATTCACAATTGGACTCGGTAGTTGGAGCTGCGATCGGGTTAGAGTAATTTTTTTATGTCAGATATGTAGTCAACTGCATTATCGACATTCCGCGTGACAACAATGTGACGTCATCATGCACGCTTCTTGAGCCACAACAGATGGCAATGAGGATTTTTCTTGCGAACTTATTAATTAGTGAATTATATGGCAAGAAAGTAAATTATATTTTTATTGTTCGGCCATGACACGATAATTGAACGTTTAGGAAGGACAATTTCTGCCGAGTCCGCTAGTATATATATATATATATATATATATATATATATATATAACCCTCAGGGGTCCTCATCTAGGGGATATGTGGATGGCGACCACAAGGTGCCCAAGCCGAGCAAAACATTTCTTCCACTTACTTGTGTTTTGCACTCTTTTAACTTTACTATCTAACCTCTCTTGGTTAACTCTTGTTTTTTTGACCCCGACGCTATTAGGGCATCCGAAGGCTAGGGAGTCTTTCCTTTCTTCCATTTCTTCTTTCCTTTATTTTCTTTTCTTCTCCAGAAAAGCCTGACCAGAGGCTTATAAGATGGCAGCCCCATCACTGGTCTTGCCTTCCTTTGGCCAGCAACCAATCGAAGGGACTATTATTATGCTTTCAAGTCTTATACGAGAATTTCCCAAAATTTGCTATAGGATCGTAACAGTGGCCTTGACCTAATACTTGGAAGGAAGAAGAAGAAGAAGAATATATATATATATAAATATAAAATAAACGAATATATGTCTGTTTTGTCCTTTATGCATTATTGCACCATTCATCAGATGGTGATGGGGCTTTTTGAACAATGTTCGGGAGTTTCCGGGGAAGGTTTCAGGCTATAAGAGAATTGTAATACTCAACTCATTCAACCCTTAAAAATCACTCTTTGTATTAAAATAATGTTTTCGGAATTTTTTGGACGCTTAAATTACTTACGCTCTGCCTAAATCATAACATATACACCAAATTAATGTACAAAGAACAGAATACATAAAAAAATCAAAAGTCCGCACAGAATATGCCTATCTATTACCCGCTTAACTCATAATAAATCATGTTTATATTTCAGCTGATTCATGCCAAGAAGATCGGGATGACTAGACTCCCGGGCAAGCGTAGCAGATCGCGGCGGGTTTTCTTTTACGGACTATCTAACTCATGCCCCAAATGGGAGTCAATGACCAATCACGTTTCAATGATTTCTGTTTTACAACCAATCAGAGTCGTGTTTCACCAAATATTTATCAGTGTTTGATAAATTACCAATTAAAGAAAGCTCCTCCTTAAAATGGCGCATCCTTTGTGGCAATAAATAGTATGATCTGGGTTGATTGATAACACAAGAAGCAGTAGAAGCGCTACCTATCGTTTCTGATTTGTTTTCAAACATCGCCGTTTACAATAAATATATAAATATTTAAAAGAACATAGTTAATAATGATTTGTGAGTAAACAGCTTAATTTTATTCGTTAAATAGTCCTAACAAATGCCACTCTTGATTTCCAAATTCTCTAGATAAATTCACTCCTCACTTCGTGAGTCGTGAATTTATCGATAATTTGGAAATCACTCGTGGCATTACTTATGATAAACTCTCAATAACCATTTTTGTCTTTCAGTACATTTATGCCAAGAAGATCTCTAAAAATAATTACGATATAGATTTATAAATATTTTTTATACTTATTCAACTAAACATAGAAGCACATTATTTAGCACGCGCCGGGTATTAATTAGTTTTAAATAAAACAAGAAAATGAATAAAATGAAATCACTTAAATGTGTGTCTAAAATTACACAATATACCTAATAATTATAGTTATACATGATTACGTTTTCACTGCGGTCCGTTAGTTTTAAATATACTGACACAAGAAATTATTGTTTTGCCAATTTATGGGCTAACTTTCAATGCTGGCAATTCTTTTCATATTGGCCTCTAACTATCTCTGATAAACATACAATTGAGACAATAGAAATGAGATTACTGAGATCCGTCGCAGGTATATATTTAAGAAACCAAAAGAAAAATCAAGATATCAGAGATGAGTTAAAGTTATATAATATAAACGAGAGATTATACAGAAATAGTCCACTGCTGTGGCGGATCCGGGCTCGATTCCCTGTCGGAACAGGCTCCTGGATGAGGTTTTTTTCGGGGTTTTGACTCACCTGTAAGACAAATGTCAAGAAGCTTAGGGTTCCAACCGGTCCCCCGAAAATCATCCGGTCATCATCATCATCCTTATCATTATCATCATCGTCATATTTCACCGGTGTGGAAAGCAACGGAAAGCTACCACACCTGTAATTCCCTAGTAAAGCTGCAAAGCATAGCATGAAATGCTATGATTGCAGTGAAGACCTGCCCCTCGGGCAGAATTACTATGGATGATGGATACAGAAATAAATGTAAATGGTTTGAACATATAAAAAGAATGCCTAATAATCGTTTTATCAAAACATTATATTTATTAGACCAGAAGGCAAAAAAAAAAAAAAAAAAATGTAGGAAGATCGAAATAACGTGGCAACCTTGATCTGTAATATATATGCAGCGGGAAGAGGAACGGGTCGATATACCCATAGCTTGAAGAAGAAGAAGAAAAACAACAAGAAGATGATGATGATCTCATTTATATTTGTAATTATTGTTCCTAGGTATTTGAATTCAGCCATTTCTTCAAATTTTCCCTCTATGTTAATATCTTACCAGTGGCGATGTATGGAAGTGAGGCCTGGATCCTGAAGGAAAAATACGAAAGTAAAATTCACGCAGCGGAAATGTGCTTCCTACGGGCGGTGTGAAGGGTCATACAAGAGAAGAACACATTAGAAATGAGAATATTAGAGAGTAACTAAAAGTACACACCACTTCTTCAACAAATAGAAGAACGCAGGAATAACTCGATATAGCATCTGCAGAGAATGACAGAGGATAGGATACTAAAGATGGCATTGATGTACAATCCTGGAGGATGAAGATCGGTAGGAAGATCAAGAAAACGCTGGGCTGAACAGACGTGAGATTGGAACAGGCAGAGACCTAATCCGTGAAAGAAGATGATGATGATGTTATTCACTCCCTCACTGGCTCTATCGAACACGTAGGTTCATGGCCGAGCGGATACAATCTCTCCATACATCCCTATCCTAGCTAAATGTTTTCCAATCATCGCTGTATAATCTAGTTCCCTCAAATCATGTATAATGCTATTCTCCCACCTCATTCTTGGCCTACCACCTGGGCGTTTTCCCTCTGGTTTTCCTACCAGAAGTTTCCATGCACCTCTTTCATCCCCCCATACGTGCCACATATCCTGCTCATCGCAGCCTATGAGACTATTCTGTTCTTATTATATCTGGCTTCCTATACATATCATGTAGCTCACTAGTATGTAGTTTTCTTCCATTCACCTGTCTGTTTATCTCTTTTTGGTCCAAAAATTTTCCTTCGTCTTCTTCTTCTTCTTCTTCTTGTAAGTCCATGTTTCCCTTAACAGATATTTAGACGCTCTCCCCCTACAGGGAAGAATTTAAACCTTACTAATTTAGTTACACTGTGTTTCATATAGATGTCATTTGAGTGGTCCGTTGTCAGCGTTCCGCCTCGTACTGACATCTAGGAAACCAAGGTAGTACTAGGACGGGAAAATTCAGTAAATTTTGCTTACAGGCCTGTTCATTCAGGCTTAAGGATCTTTTACGAGCGCTGAAAATCTTCAGACTCAAGGACCCACGGCTTAAAGTCCCTCCCGGAAGACTTTCTCCCTGGATTTTTTCTATCCTAAAAATCCATCGACTCCGGCCGGATTTGAATCCGCGACCCTCGGGACCAGAGGCAAGGAGCATAACCACTAGTCCACCGCGGCTTACTTACTTACTTACTCACTGGCACTATCGAACCCGTAGGTTCATGGCCGCACGGACATAAGCTCCCATACATCCCTATCCTGAGATAATGCTTTCCAATCATTCCCTGTATAATCTACTTCCCTCAAATCATAGTTAATGTTATTCTCCCACCTCATTCTTGGTCTACCAACTGGGCGTTTTCCCTCTGGCTTTCCTACAAGAAGCTTCCATGCAAGTCTTTCATTTCCCATACGTGCAAACATGTCCTGCCTAACGTAGGCTACGAGACTTAACTGTTCTTATTTATATCTGGCTTCCTATAAAGACCATGTAGTTCATTGTATGTCGTCTTCTCCATCCACCTGTCTGTTCATCTCTCTTTGTCCAAAAATTTTCCTAAGAACTTTATTCTCAAATACTTGTAATCTCCTTTCCTCCCTTAAAGTAGAGTTCATGTTTCGCACCCATATAATATAACTGGTAGAATAATAGTTTTATATATTTTCAGTTTAAAGTCCATCGCGGCTAAGAACTTTATTTTCAAATAGTTGTAAACTTCTTTCGTTCCTTAAAGTAAGTGTCCATGTGAAGATCATATTATAAATGAGAATATTAGAGAGGAACAAACAGTACAATCACTTCTTCAACAAACAGAAGAACCCAGGAATAACTGAATAGGAGCATCTGCGGAGATGGTATTGATGTATAATTCTGGAGGATGAAGATCGGTAGGAAGATCAAGAAAACGCTGGACTGAACAAACGGATATCGGAACAGGCAGACCTAATCCGTGAAGAAAGGTGATGACGTTTATTAGCTGTCCATTTCCACTATAAACTATAATGTATTCTATGTGTGAACATTAGTTTTATTGAACGTTTTACATCGCTTGAAGTAATTGAATATTTACATAGTACAGTTAAGTCGTGACAAATAATTTCTCACTGATCGTGTTGAGATAAAATGAGAAGACAATGCACGTTCCTCACGTGATGGGCTGATGCGCAGTCGCCCTTTTTCTTCTGTCCTTGCCCGTTTTCACAGTTACATCACCATTCATACATTTAATGATATTAAACGTAAGACTTATTGGTGTACACCCAAATGTTTGGAAATATCAATGGTCTTAACCAATCAGTCCACAATGCACGTTTTCTTTCCGACGAAGACAAGAAAACTCCCTTTCAAACGGCAAACCCATTTCATAATATAGGGCACAAATGTCACAACATAGATAATATTACTGAGCAACAAAAATCTACTTTTTTTTTGTCTCAGAAAGAAAAAAATTGATTCTGATAGTATTTTTCTGCTGAATTCAAATATGATACCAGTTTTTTCTCCATCAACGCAAGGTTTCGAGAGACAGGCATTTATAATTCTTCATCTTGTTCTCGACTTTCCCCACTATAATACTAATACTAATTTTAATAATAATAATAATAATAATAATAATAATAATAATAATAATAATAATAATAATAATAATAATAATATTTATAATAATAATAGCTTAATTTTACCTGGCAGAGTTAAGGCCTTAAGGGCCTTGTCTACCACTCAACCAGGTTTAAAAAAATACAAACAAAAAATAGTCTTAAATCTAAATTACAATATATATATATAAAACGATTACAAGTTATAAATACAATACAATTAATATTTATAATGTATTTTGATTTACTCTAAATTTAACGAATTAAATATATAATATGTACAATATATATATAAAAAACAGGAAAAAGATTAATGACATAGTATAAAATTAAATAAATGAGAAAAATTAATTATTAGACAACAGGTAACTGTATAAGCGTGACTTAAAGGTACCAAGTGTGCGGCAACCCCTGATATCTTGAGGAAGGAGATTCCAGGAGCGGGCAGAGGCTACTGTGAAGGAAGTAGAATAGGAGGAAGTGCTATGAAGAGGAATTGTTAGCAGACTGCTATCTTGTGATCTAGTGTCAATATTTGTGGTAAGAGGATAACTTCTCAAATCTGGACGCCAGGTAAGTAGGGATGTAGGAATTCAGAAGCTTGAAAAGTAGTGAAAGAGAGTGCAATTTACGTCTGTCAGTAAGACGGAGCCAAGAGAGGTTATTGAAGTGTTCGGAAATATGGTCATAACGGCGGATATTAAACTTATAGGTTTGCCGTCTTTAGTTTCCATTTATCTCTATCATTCCAATCTCCCTCTTCCAAATTCCTATCATCCATTATAGTTCTGACGTAGGTTTTCCATTTCCATCTTGGTCTGCCACGTTTATTTCTTCCAGGGGATGGCCATTGGTATATATTTTTTGGCCATCTTTCATTTACATTCTCTGTACATGGTCATACCATTTAAGCGTTTGATTTTCAATTCTCTTAACAACCGATGTGGTGACATTCATTTCTCTCCAAAGGAATTCATTTCTTATTTATCCTGTCTTGTTTTTTTTTTTTGGAGGCTTCTTCTAAAATAATCAAATTCAACTGTTCTAATTGTATTCTTTTGTAATTCCGTCAAAGACCAAGTTTCACTTCCATATGACCAAATATTCTGTATTATGCTCTTATAAATTTTCATTTTTAGTTCCTTTGTAATATTTTTGTTCCAAATTATTCCATGTAATGTCTTAGTTGCATTTTTTGCCATTGCAATTTTAGTCTGTACATCTCTCTCACAGGTACCTGAACTTGTAATTATTGACCCAGATCCATCCATAGTAATTCTGCTCGAAGGCAGGTCCTTCACTGCAATCATAGCATTTTCATGCTATGTTTGCAGCTTTACTAGGGAATTGTACGTGTGGTAGCTTCCCGTTGCTTTCCACACCGGTGAAGGATGATGATGATGAAGATTATAATGATAAGGGTGATGATGATGGCCATATAATTTCGGGGTCCGTTTGGGCCTTAAAGGTTTCCTGACATTTGTCTTACAGGTGAGGAAAAACCCCGATAAAAACCTCACCCAGAAAAACTGCCCCGACCGGGGATCGAACCCGGGCCCGCTGCTTGACAAGGCAGCACGCTACCTTGAGACCACAGCGGTGGACTGACCCAAGATATTAAAAAAAAAACTTTTTTTTTTTTTTTCCTGTTTCGAGTATGAGGTCATCCACATCCTTTCCCAAACACATATATCCTGTTTTTCTGTAAATGCAGTTGTAATAAACTGTAGCTAACAGGATTGGACGAAAGGCGAGTTCTCAGCGCCTTAAAACTGAGACATGTCGGTTAAGGGGGCAAACCTTAAAAAAAACCAGTCCGTGTCTGGGGTTAGGCGTCTGGCTGGCAACCTGGCCCTGGAAAAAAGTACATCGCTACGTACTTCAGTAAAATTTATAATTTCAAACACTTTAATATTTTCTACTTCGTAACTCACAATATTCGAACATTCGGACTCACCTAGAAAGTAAGAAATGAACGATTTTCTGCTATATTTCGCCTGTGGAGCATCGCTCTTGATGGTCCAACAATAATTGACCAGCATATTAGGATTCCATTTGCCTTGATATCTCTTTTCCATAGCTGAAACCATTTGAGTTAGCTCATTTGGTTTTATTTTACAATGGACAAATGGACGAAAAAAAGTTTATTAAAAAATAATTATTTAAATCCATTAATTGAAATGGAAATAAAAAAAACTGTGGGCGATGGAGAAAATTCTGAATAGATAGTTGAAAACACTATAAAAAAACTGCATTAAGTACAACTATTAGTACTCTTCTTCTTCGGCTTTCCCCCCTTATAAGTTTGCCGTCTTCAGTTTCCATTTATCTCTATCATTCCAATCCCCTCTTCCAAATTCCTATCATCCTATTAGTACTCATGACACAAAATTCTTGTTGACAGTGTGATTAATAGCGCTCTTTAACCTTTGATCATTAGCGTCGTAATTCAAAGCCGGTCGTCAAAGGACTGTCAAAATTATCAGAGGTCTCTTAAATCAGGCAAGAGTTCTTTTTATTATTTAACAGATTTTAAATGTACACATCTTCCTGTGCCCAATATTAAGTTTTGATTCTCTTCCTCCATTCATCTCTATCCCTCCAGTCACCATCCTGCAGTCCCCAGTCCTTCATCAAATTCATAATTCCCTCCATCCATGTGTTCTTAGGTCTCAATCTTCTTTTTCCTCCGATTTGGAATCCACTCCAAATTCATAACTGGGAATCTATCTTCATTCATCCTCTTTACGTGTTCAGACCATTGTAATTGTTTATTTCCACAAATTGTTTAATTGTATCGTTAAAGTTCATTTTTTCTCGGATAATATCGTTTCTGATCCTGAGTAATTTAGAGTATTGTGCATATATAGTCCACCGCTGTGGTCTCGAGGTAGCGTGCTGCCTTGTCACGCAGCGGGCCCGGGTTCGATCTCCGGTCGGGACAGTTTTTTCTGGGTGAGGTTTTATCGGGATTTTTCCTCACCTGTAAGACAAATGTCAGGAAAACTTTAAGGCCCAAACGGTCCCCGAAATCATATGACCATCATTATCATCATCAAATCCTTCACCGGTGTGGAAAGCAACGGGAAGCTACCACACCTACAATTCCCTAGTAAAGCTGCAAAGCATAGCATGAAAATGCTATGATAGCACTGAAAGACCTGCCCTCGGTAGAATTACTATGGATGGTGCATATATTCTTAAAATTTAATTTTCTACATACTGTAATTTTTACTTTAATTTGATATTTATATAGTCCAAGTTTCTGCTCCATCCATCCATAGTAATTCTGCCCGAAGGCAGGTCCTTCACTGCAATCATAGCATTTTCATGCTATGCTTGCAGCTTTACTAGGGAATGTGTAGGTGTGGTAGCTTCCCGTTGCTTTCCACACCGGTGAAGGATGATGATGATAATGATAAGGATGATCATGATGTTGATGGCCATATGATTTCGGGGGACCGTTTGGGCCTTACAGTTTTCCTGACATTTTGTCTTACAGGTGAGGAAAAATCCCGATAAAAACCTCACCCAGAAAAACTGTCCCGACCGGGTATCGAACCCGGGCCCGCTGCGTGACAAGGCAGCACGCTACCTCGAGACCACAGCGGTGGACTATGATACTTATAGTTTAGATTATATTATATAAGAAGAGATAGGCAATCTTATTTTAGGTTGATTGCATTATCCATCTTAACTTTCATGGAATTAATGAAATTATATGTTATCCGCTCTTAGAGTGATCTTAACATAAACAAACGCCAATTGCATCCTTCCACCATTCGCGACATAATTACTGTCACATTGAACAGGGGGCACATGAGATGTATATAAAAACATGTGATGGTTTAATGGGGTAAATTACAAGAAGCTGGTGAGATTTTTCATTGAACTTGTGAAATACATTTTAAAATAGCTGTTTTTTTACTACTAGTCAAAAGTTTGCCATACTTGTGTTTTTAAAAATTTAGATCGCGATACTCCAACATAAGACTCGACACCTTCAGTCATTTTTTTTTGCATCGAAACGGCTGAAGCATAACTCAAATATAATTGTCATAAGTAATACCACGAGTGATTTCCAAATTATATATAATTTGGAAATCAAGAGTGGCATTTGTTAGGACTATTTAACGAATAAAATTAAGCTGTTTACTCACAAATCATTATTTAAATATAGTTATTTTAATATATATATATATATATATATTTAATGTAAACGGTGATGTTTGAAAACAAATTAGAACGATTGGTATGCTTCATCTGCTTCTTTTGTTCATCACTGCAACCAGATCATATTATTTATTGCTAAAGGAACGCAATGCTGTAAGAATTGCACTCTAGTGGATTAAGAATGAAACACATCAAACTGTATATTATTATTTCTGATGTAAATATGACAATGATATTTTTTCTGGAATGTTATTACCTGGCAAAAAAAAAAAATACATTTAAGAAAGTGCAAACAGTAGTTTTCTTTTTTTGTTGGTGGTGAATCAATTGCTACAAATGCTTTTATATTAAACTCCCGCATGCGCTACGTGTTGAAATGCATGCCCTATATATACAATCTGGTAGCCGTATTTCTTAAAGAGTCAGTCACTGCCAAATAAATGCTATGACCTATTCAGAATGTTAAAAAGGAGGTGCTTTGTTTATTATGATAAACTTAGTTGCTAAATTCTAGGCGAAACACGACTGTGATTAGTTGTAAATAAAAAATCATTGAAATGTGATTGGTCATTGACTCCCATTTGGGGCATGAGTTAAATAGTTACCCATATATAATAAACTGCCCCTCAGGGGTCCTCATCTAGGGGATATGTGGATGGCGACCACAAGGTGCCCAAGCCGAGAAAAACATTTCTTCCACTTACTTGTGTTTTGCACTCTTTTAACTTTACTATCTAACCTCTCTTGGTTAACTCTTGTTTTTTTTCGACCCCGACGCTATTAGGGCATCCGAGGGTTAGGGAGTCTTTCCTTTCTTCCATTCTCTGCTTTCCTTTATTTTCTTTTCTTCTCCAGAAAAGCCTGACCAGAGGCTATAAGATGGCAGGCTCATCACTGGTCTTGCCTTCCTTTGGCCAGCAACCAATCGAAGGGACTATCATTTGCTTTCAAGTTCTTATACGAGAATTTTCCGGAAGAAGCTGGAGGGAAAATTTTCTATAGGATCGTAACAGGCCTTGGCCTAATACTTGGAAGGAAGAAGAAGATATAATAAACTGCTTTAAGTTGTAATTATTGATTCGGTATAGTTTAGATTATTTTCTACATAATGAATATTGTTAGTTTCATTCACGGAGAAGAGTAAGTATATTCAGAGAACATATTTTAAATTTAAAGAAGGGAACTACTTTTTCGTGTACTTACTGCTTCTACATCGTACGTCGGTGTCCATAACCAATGAAAACCGAGCAGATCACATGGTTTTGTTTGATGATGA